>AP025074.1:27216828-27271645 GCA_036186865.1 Eustoma russellianum
AAAAAAAAAAAAAAAAAAAAGAGTCTGCTTTGTCAGAATCCAGCGGACCAGAAGAATGGCCCCACAGATGGGTGATGTGTCTCAGAATGGTTTTGTGAAAAACATAGTTTCCTTAAATTCTCTGGGGTTCGCCTGTTTCTTTATATTACCGTTTTAAGTCTACATCTTCTTTTACCTGGCTATTCTCCTTTGTTCTATCAAAGCCATCGTCTTCTGGGTTTTCAACCCATCCAGGTGATCTAATTCTTAGATATTGATGTTTCACAACACATCCAGGTGATATAATGTCATTTTTGTCTCATTATAATTGAATTGATTTTTTTGCGTTTATTTATCGGACTTTATAAGAAACTGATAGAATCTTCGCTTTTATTTGTCTGATTTGGACCTTGTGGCATTCCATTAGTTATTCTTTTGTCCTCGTTGTGCAAGACTTCGCTCTCTGATCAGCTTTTTTCTTCTTCTTCTAATTGTTGTGTTTCTGTTTACACATTCTATTTACTTGCTTTTGATATATATTTACAGGCTCATTGTCTTGTTTGTTTTCGTTAATTTTTGCGCTAACCTATTTGTAGGCTTGTTTTCTACATTTTGCTTTTTTACATTTGATTGCAAACTTTCGGTTTCAGTAGCATATTTGAGGATTTGGTTTTAATTGCAAATATTGCTAGAAGGAGTCATGACTTTTCAGTGAGACTATGTCTAGGGAAGAGGGGTGTAGGTAAGGGGAAGGAAGAGACGGATAGTTTACATGTAGCCTCTTGGAATGTAGGAACTTTAGGTGGTAAATTGTTGGAGGTTGTAGATGTACTTAATAGTCGTATGATATATGTAGCATGCCTCCAAGAGACTAGATGGAAGCGGAACAAAGGTAAAGAGTGTGATGTGTATAAATTATTGTATTCGGGGTCCATTGGGACCAAAAATGAGGTAGGATTTCTAATAAAATTAGAATTACACACGAACGTGATCGATGTGATAAGATATATGATAGAATTATGTTACTGAAATTAGTACTAAACAAGGAGGTAGTAACAATGGTTTGCGCTTACGCACCCCAAGTGGGACTAGGAGAACATGAGAAGAAAGAGCTTTGAGATTGCTTAGATGTCGTGTTGAAGTCAATACCTAGGGAGGAATGAATTTGTATAGGGTGTGATTTTAATAGTCATATTGAAAAGGATATCGATGGTTTTCAGTCAGCACATGACGAGTTTGACTATGGAGAAAGAAACGAGCAGGGTAGAGATCTACTAGACCTAGCAGTAGTCCATGATCTAGGTATTATAAACTCGTTCTTTAAGAAAAAAGAAACACATTTGATCACTTTTAGCAGCGGAGGACGTAATATGCAAATCGACTATTTTCTGATGAGGCGTGAAGATCGACGGTTGTGTAGGGACTGCAAGGTTATACCAGGGGAGGCAGTAATGACGCAACACCGTTTGTTAGTGGTAGTTATAGCATTGAGCCAAAAGATGAGCAATGAGGTTTGAAAATTCCCACCCAGGATTCGATGGAGAAGTTTGAAGGACGAAAAATTTAACATATTTAGAGACAATGTTATCGCCACGATATCAGATCAAATGGGTATGGACACGAACCAGATATGGAAGGCTATGATGACTACTATTACTTATGCTGCGAGAGAAATTCTTGGGGTAACAACAGGAAAGACAACCATACATAAAGAGTCGTGGTGGTGGAACGAGGATGTGCAACAAAAAATAATGGATAAACAACAAACTTTTAGAGACCTGTTAAGCTGCACAGACGGGGAGGAGAAAGTGAAATTGAGGGAAGACTATAAAATCGCTAGAAATGAGGCAAAGAAGGCATGTGGCGGATGCAAAGATCGCAACCTATAAAAGGATGTACGAAAGACTAGAAACAAAAGGCGGAGAGCATATTATGTTCAAGATTGCCAAAGCTAGAGACCGAAAGAGGCAGGAGCTAAGAGGCGGGAAATTTATAAATGAAGAAGATGGACGTGTTTTAGTCAATGAACAATACATCAAGTGAAAATGACAAACATACTTCCACAATCTTTTCAACAGTGGAAGGGCCGACCACGAAGAAAAAGACCACATCACTACCCAAAAACGACAACATAATAACTGCGAATATCGGAGTATCACACAAGGAGAGGTGATGAGAGCATTTAAGAAGATGAGAAGAGCTAAGGCAGTTGGCCCATACCAATGGAGGCGTGGAAGTATTTGGGAGAGGAAGGAGTTCAATGGCTAACTGTTCAACCTTATTTTCAAAATAGGAAAAATACCAGATGAGTGGAGAAGGAGTGTCGTGGTTCCGCTATATAAGAACAAAGGAGGCGCATAGTGTTGTGGGAATTACCGGGGGATAAAGTTGCTAAGCCATACTATGAAGTTATGGGAGAGAGTAATCGACATTAGAATTAAGAGAAAAACTCAAGTTACGGTGAACCAATTCGGTTTCATGCTAGACCGGTCAACTATGGAAGCAATACACATCCTAAGGAGAATGATGGAGAAGTATAGGGAGAAGAAGCGCGATCTACATATGGTCTTCGTCGATCTTGAAAAAGCGTATGATAGTGTGTCACGTAGACTGATTTGGGATAGTCCGGATGCAAGAGGAGTTCCTATGAAATATATAGACATAAGTAGGGATATGTATGCTAGGACAGAAACAACCGTCCGTACGCCTGTGGGGAATACAGATTTCTTTCCGGTGGAGGTAGGTCTCCATCAATGGTCTGCTTTGAACCCATTTATTTTTACAGTTGTCCTCGACGAGTTGTCAAAGACGATCGAGAATGCAGTTCCGTGGTGTATGCTTTTTGCTGACGATATTGTATTAGTCGCCGAGAGTAGCCATACCTTGAGTGTGAGACTAGAGCAGTGGAGAGGGGCTTTAGAGAGAGAATGCCTAAGGATTATAAAGACAATATGTGCACAAGACTAAAATAAATGGTACTCCATTGATGTTGTTCAGTACATTGATAAATCAAGAAGTTTGACAAATACAACTATTTAAACTACAATTCTAACGGCTATTTCAGAGAAAAGGGAAAACAGTCAAAACAGTCAAACTGTTCCCAACGGTACAATTTACAACGGATAAACAATAATATATAACTATGCTGTTTATACTTAACTAGGACATTTCAACACTCCCTCTCAAGCTTGGTGTATGGATTAATACAACCAAGCTTGCTTAACAAATCATAAAAGACAGTCGCTGCCAAAGGTTTGGTGAAGATATCTGCAATCTGATTTCGAGAAGCAACATGTGATAGATAGATAATATGATCCTCAATTTTTCACGAATGAAGTGTCGATCAATTTCAATATGCTTGGACTTATCATGTTGAATAGGATTCTCAATCATATGTATGGCGGAAATATTATCACAGTATAGGTGAATAGGTAATGAAATATCTTGCCCAAGATCAGACATAACTCTTTTTATCCAAAGACCTTCACATAACCCAAGTGCTAACGCTCTTAACTCAGCTTCAGCACTGCTACGTGCTACCACTGTCTGCTTTTTGCTCCTCCATATAATAAGATTCCCCCAAAGAAAAGTAACATATTATGTAGTGGATCTCATGTCAAGGGATGATCCTCCCCAGTCTGCGTCTGTGAATACAATTAAATCTCTTGGGCTTGTTTTCTGAAAGTAGAGACCTTGTCCTGGTGCTTTCTTTAAATACCTGAGTATTCTCATAACAGCCTTAAGATGACATGTAGAAGGATTATGCATAAATTGACTAACATAACTTACTGCATAGCATATATCAGGTCTAGTATGTGATAAATAAATTAACTTACCTACAATCCTTTGATACCTCAGTTTTTCAGTTTCTACCTGATGTTTTTCCTCGGATCTGGATTTCATCGCAACTGGTGTAGAGGATGGTTTACATCCAAGCAATCCAACTTCATAAAGTAAATCAAGTATATATTTCCTTTGAGAGATACAAATTCCTGTCTTAGTTCTACTAACTTCCATGCCAAGGAAATATTTAATACTGCCTAAGTCTTTTAATTCAAAGACCGCAGCTAACTGATTTTTAATATCTTGAATACCTTTATTTTCATTACCAGTTAATATGATATCATCAACATACACAATTAAGACAGTTATCTTATTTGACCCTTTCCCTTTAATAAACAATGTATGATCACTAAGAGTTTGTATAAAACCGAATTTGATTACAACACTAGTGAACTTCCTAAACCATTCTCGAGGAGATTGTTTTAATCCATATAAAGCCTTTTTTAACTTACATACCTTTGCACAGTTTTCTGAATTTACAAATCTGGGTGGTATGTCCATAAACACATCTTCATTCAAATCACCATTTAAGAAGGCATTTTTAATATCTAATTGTAATAAGTTCCAATCGCAATTAACTGCAATAGAGAATATAATTCTGATAGTATTAAGCTTAGCAACAGGAGCAAATGTTTCTAAAAAATCAATACCGTGGGTTTGAGTAAAACCTTTAGCTACTAATCTAGCCTTGAATCGACTTATAGTACCATCCGAATTATATTTAAGTGAGAAAACCCATTTACAACCTACTGTCTTTATATATCCCTGTTTATCTATTAATTCCCACGTTTTATTTTTTTTCTAAGGCTTTCATCTCCTCTTCTACTGCTGAACTCCACAACGGATGACTTAATGCCTCAGAGATATTACTAGGAATTTGTTGTGAATCTAATGATGTAGTAAAGGCATAAAAATTAGGTGACAAAGATGCATAGGACACAAATTTGCTTACTGGATATTTAGTACAAGTTCTTATACCTTTTCTGATGGCTATTGGTCTTTCATCAATAATGCTGTCATGTTGAAAAATCTCCTCAGATTCAAAGTTACTGATGTTATTTTGCTTACTCTGATCATGTTCTGAACCTATTTCTGAAGATGGTGGATTTTTGGCAATTTGATCGCCTTGTTCTTGACCTGACTTTTGTCTCCTGCGATGGTAGACCTGTATTATAGGTAACCTGTCCTGTGTATTCTCAGGTGAATTTCCTGCGAGTCCTGAACCTGAACCACTGCTTGATTGATTGTTAGATGAATCAAAAACTGGTGTATTAGGAAAAGTTGCAACATCAATAATACTCCAAAAATCTTGATAGGCCGATGATCTCTCTGAGATACTAAGACCATCTTAGTATGACCTGTTTTCTTCAATTGTAACATTCAAAGTTACAAAAAACTTTCTGGAAGAAGGATCATAACACTTATAACCCTTCTGATTACTAGAGTATCCAATAAAAATACATTTGAGAGATCTATGATCCAATTTACTTCTCATATGAGATGGAAGATGAACATAAGCTGTGCTACCAAATGTTTTAATAGGAAGTGTGGAAATTAAATTAGTAGACGGAAAACCGTCTTTAAGAATATCTACTGGAGTTTGAAATGATAGAGTTCTAGAAGGTAACCTATTTATCAAATATGTTGCAGTTAGAATGGCTTCACCCCAATAATACTTAGGTACTTGCTTTGTAAACATTATTGCCCTTGTTACCTCTAGTAAATGTCGGTTCTTCCTTTCTGCCACACCATTCTGCTGTGGTGTATATGTACACGCAGTTTGATGGTGTATACCATGATTCTTTAGGAAAACCTGCACTGATTTATCAATATACTCAAGTCCATTGTCAGATCTCAGCGTTTTAACAGTTATATTAAACTGATTCTGAACAAAAATAATAAAATTGTGAATAATTAAACTTGCATCAGATTTACTCTTCATAAGAAAAACCCAGGTGAGCCTTGTGTGATCATCAACGAAAGTAATGAACCATCTAGCTCCATTAATATTACTCACTCTAGCTGGTCCCCAAATGTCAGAGTGAAGCAAATTAAAAGGTTGAGATGGTACATAAATTTTAGAAGGATAAATAGCACGTGTCTGTTTTGCTAAATTGCGAACTTCACAATTCAAACAAACTGGATCAATGTTCAAAAATAACTTAGGCATAATTTTCTTCAAATATACAAAGTTGGGATGTCCAAGACGGTTATACCATAACAAAATATCATTCAGCTTGTCTTTCCTAATGTCAGCCACACAGCACAGGTCTGAGCTCTCACTCCTCCTTGCTGTTCCA
This sequence comes from Eustoma russellianum, assembly GCA_036186865.1. Taxonomy (NCBI): domain Eukaryota; kingdom Viridiplantae; phylum Streptophyta; class Magnoliopsida; order Gentianales; family Gentianaceae; genus Eustoma; species Eustoma russellianum. The sequence goes on from AP025074.1 coordinate 27,222,951, forward strand.
AAAACATATAGACCATTATGAACTTTAGCATTGCCAATCTTCTCCCCCGAAGATTTCCCCTGAAATATAACTTCAGAGGGTGAGAAGGAGGCAATGCAACGATTATCCATGGTGAACTTCCTAACTGAAATTAAGTTAAAATTAAGAGTAGGAACATACAAGACTCTACGAAGTTTTAGTTCCCTTTCAAGTAAAACAGTACCTACACCACATATATTGACTTTCAGTCCTGTGGCTACTTCTACAAACTTAGGAGATGAAAAAGGTTCATAATCACTTAATAACGTTTTTTCATAGGTCATGTGATCAGATGCTCCAGAATCTATAATCCAGGTAATAGTATTAGGATTTATAATGCCTGAGTGTGCTATGGTTGCAATAGATGTTCCAGAATCATTAGTTTATCTTGTTGCTGTTTTCCAAGAAGCTTAAATATAGCATCCAGTTGCTGTTGGATGGCTGGATTGCTTTCTCCTTGCCCAGACTGATAATCTATTAATCCTTCATTCTTACCTTCAGTCGCATCATATCCCACCTGATTAGTTAAATAAGCCATAGTCTCTGAATTTTGGAACCTGCCTTCTTTGCCCCCTCTCCAGCTTCCAGTAGAATGTCTCCAGTTATCATTAGATGAAGGCTTCCAGTTTGATTGATAGTTGTTTTTGTTCTTCCAATTTCCTCCAAAGGCCTTAGAATTGGGACGTTGTACCTTAGCATCAGGTCTACTATAGCATGTTTCATATGTATGACCAGGCTTGTTACAAAATTTACAGTAGGGTCTCTTGTTTTGTGAGGAACCTTTATAAACAGTCAGAGCTGAAGGTTCTGTTGGCTCACTAGATATAGTAAGTGAAGAGCTATCCACAGTAGGATAAGAAGTACTCATCATTACTCTAAGACGGGATTCTTCTAGTCTTACCTCTGAAAACACAGTATTCAACGTTGGAAAAGGCTTCATTCCTAGTAGTCAACTACGAACAGAGTCAAAATCCTTATGCAGTCCTTGAAGGAACCTAAAAACACGTTTTGTTTCAATAAACTTCTTAAAGGCTATGGCATCTGCGGGTAAACCCCACTTATGTGTCTCATAAGTGTCAATCTGTTGCCATAATAAAGTGAGTTGGGAATACACAGTTTGGTCTCCTTGTTTTACCTCAGCTATCCTAGTTTCTAACTCATATATTTCAGCTACATTATCAGTTTGAGAGTACAATTCTTTAGCTGTTTTCCAGATATCAGCAGCAGTAGGATAAAGAATGAAATTGTTTCCAATTTCAGGAGTCATTGAACTGAGTAACCATGACATAACCATGGCATTCTCAGTATTGTACTGCCAATATCTAGGATCAGTAGTTGAGGGAACCTGCATGTTGCTATTGAGATATTCATCTTTGCCACGTCCCATAATGAAAAGCTCAACAGCCTTGCTCCAAGATAGGTAGTTATGGCTTGTAAGTTTATGATTTGTGATCATAACAGAGTTGCTATCAAGTGTATTTGAACCAGAGTACGGGAAGGATGGTATTTCAGTGGAAACATCAGAAGCTCCAGGAGCTTCCTCTGTTCGGCGAGAAGATTGAGGAGTGGATGTAGAAGACATGGTAGACGATGGTAGCTGAAGATTTTAGGTTCCAGATGATTGATAAACTTTAACAAGCAGATTCTCTCAGAATCGTAGAAATGGAGAAAGAGAGTAGAGGAAGCACAAGGAGGAATGCAGATAAAAAATGATCTGATTTTTGAAAAAGTGATCTTGTTTTTCAAAAAGTATCCCGGATGTTTGTGCAAAGCTTCTCCAAGAAGCTTCAAAAAATACTACGTGTCGTGCATGCAAGTTGCCACGGCAACCTAACTTTTAAGAAAAAATGGTATTAAATTATGCACTTCCCACAATTTGAGATAGTGGGTAAGAAAAAAATAATAATAAACAATAGACTCCAGAAATTTCTAGGAAGTTCCCTTTTAATATTATTTTACCGATGGTACACACGTACCTGATTTTTTTACCTTCCCACGTGGTGCAATCTTTGCTACATACACCACTTTCCTTATTCTTCTTTTATCTTCCACCGTCTTCTTTGTTCTGCCTTTTGTTCTTCAATAGCAGACCAAGAATCAAAGAAACTGTCTTTCTTCTTCCTCTTTTATACTCAGTCGTTCTGAGTGTGACCAACACTTTTTCTTTCTGATATCAACCTTCTGTGTGAAGAAAATACCAGATATTTTTAAATCAGTGAAATCACAATTCTGCTCAGATTTTTTGTGACAGCACACAGATAAGCAAATACTGCTTTAATCACTCCTCACAGTTTCACTGGTCAAAGTTATCGATGAGTGAAAGAAGATTGAGTATCTAGCTCTGATACCATAAAGACAATATGTGCACAAGACTAAAATAAACAGTACTCCATTGATGTTGTTCAGTACATTGATAAATCAAGAAGTTTGACAAATACTACTATTTAAACTACAATTCTAACGGCTATTTCATAGAAAAGGGAAAACAGTCAAAACAGTCAAACTGTTCCCAACGGTACAATTTACAATGGATAAACAATAATATATAACTATATTGTTTATACTTAACTAGGACATTTCAACAAATTAGTCATTCTAAGACCGAATATCTGCACTGTGACTTCAGCGGCATAGTCGACGGTGAGGATAGTCAGCTCACTATCGAGGGTCAAGTGGTACCATTGGTAAGTAAGTTCAAGTACCTAGGATCATTTGTACAGCAGGATGGGGATATAGATAGTGATGTAGCGCACCGAGTTCAAGCAGAATGATGTAGATGGAGAGCGGTCTCAGGGGTGTTGTATGACAAGAATTTTCCAACTAAATTAAAGGGAAAATTCTATAAGGTGTCAGTGCGGCCGACAATGTTATATGAGACAGACTGCTGAGCCATGCAGAGGACACAGTTGCAGAAGATGAAAGTGGCAGAGATGAGGATGCTGAGGTGGATGTGTGGGCATACAAAGCTAAACCGGCTCAGAAATGAGGTATTTCGGGAAAGGCTAGGGGTGGCTAGTATAGCGGATAAGATAAGGGAAGGAAGACTGAGATAGTTTGAGCATATCAAGCGGAGACAGACAATGGCGTCCGTTAGAGCAGTTGAAAGCCTCCTTGTAGAGTGGAAAAGAAGTAAAGGCAAGCCCAAACTAACTTGGGAGGAACAGATTACACATGACCTACTAGATTTGCAGCTCTCTGAGAACATGGTTCAGGATAGGAGCTCACGGAGACGGAGGATTACGGTTAGCGAGGTTTAGGCAGGATATAGGGGCAACTTAGAGTATATAAAGGGGCTTAGATACTCGCTCAACGTTAGGTTGACTTTGCATTTTTTGTGTTTGTCTTGCATTATTTGTCGTTCATTATGTGGCTATATAGGTACATATGGAGCCGGGGTCTCGCTGGAATCGAACTCTCTATCCTTTGGGATGGAGGTATTGTTTGCCTGCCTCTCACCCTCCTCAGACCCTAGTGATAGTTTTTGCTGTTGTTGGGATATACAGGGTATGTGTTGTTGTTGTTGGTTTTGTACCCTTATTTCTTGCTTATTTTGTGGACAGATTATAGAGAGAAAGTTGATTGTCCTTTATTCAAGAATTACGTTTGCATTATTTTCTGTCTGCCCTTATTCTTCATTCCCTGCTTCTGGGATTGTCTATTATGTTCTTTTCAATTATTTATTAACTTATTTACTAAAGGTGGATACTTGAAGCTTATGATCTTGACTCTACCGCAACAAACTGGTCTTCTTTGAACCAGTGATGCCAAATTTAAGCAACTGGGCCTCAATGTTGCATGTGTTTTTAGCTCTAAATGGCGACTTAAGTGCTGGTGGTCTTGTATTTGTGATGCATATGGTAATGATAGTAATGAAGGCTTCATTTGTGACCTGTCATGACATCAATAAGAAACCCCTAAGGCAAGGAGCTATCATATCGTGAATTCACCGCATTCTAGGTATGTGAAAATATCCCGTTTCTATGTTTTTCCTAACCGTGGAAGGATAGAGAACTATGGTATGGAAAAACATCCAATTTCTAGGTTCTTTCTATCCGATACTGTCTGGATGGCTTTCTAACTTTTTAATTAAGTTGCATATTTACCAATGCCGTTTTTCTCATTATCAAGTCAGTGAAGTACACCAAGATATCGGGTGGATCAGTGCCTGCATTGGTATCATGCGGCATTTTATTTCTGACATATGCTTCCCTTGGTCTAAAATATATGTTGGCGTTAAGGCTTCTTATTGTAATTTAAGAATTTAAGAACATAAACTGTTTAGGTGTTAGACGCAGAGAAGGACATAAAACAAAACAGATTTTATTCCTTTCTTTCTAATTTACAGAAGGTAGAATGTGGTACGTTTATAAGGGGCTATTCAAACGGTCATCTACAGCTATTTACTATACAGTAGCCACCTAATTTACACGGTTGTCTCTTCGGTTTCCAGAGAATTATTATTGTCAAGTACTGATCACAGCTTTTACTGATGCAGAAGTCAACACACCAATGTAGTATTGACTCCCACTCTTTGAGGCTCTTGGAGAACACGTTGAATGGATTTGACAGAGCCTTTTGTGTACTCTGTGTTTGTATTCAACTGACATGCTCCATGTTGCCAATTTCTTTGGACAAAGCACTTCTATATTCACCAGAAACTAACATTCCTAGGACAGGGGAACTAGCTTTGCACAGAGCAATTCCAGCCAATACTGACATGAAAAACTATACAGGTGCCATTTTGGTTATTTAAATAGGCTCATTTTTTTTTGTTGTTCATGCAATTTCAATTAATGAGACATAGCCTGAGTGGTTAGATCTGTGGCCTTAAGATGAAATGTTGTTCATGCAACTCATTAATTCAACAACAAATCTAGTGTGATTACAGGATTCTCTAGAAGATATATCATACTTGCTTAGGATACCTCAGAGAAAACAGTATGAGACAATGGCAGTGAATATTAGAACGGCACTTAAGGTAAGTTAGCCGTTTTCGCAAATGAAGATATACAATACTCAGTCCATGATACTTTGGCACTTGGCTTGACTTCCTGAATTCATGACTGCACATTGGTTTTAGCTTGCAGTAGATGGAGAGGAATCTATATTATCTACCATACCGGCTGAATTCAGAGAAAAGGAGTCAGTCGTACATGCTAATTTGATAGAAGGAAAGGTACTTTGAAGAGAGAGCTAGCTCCTTGGTTTGAAAAGGCTAGTTGCTAAAAGATCACCAAATTGATTGTCTTCTATATTTGGCCATACTCATATATTCCTCCCCTCCCCTTCCCCCTTTTCCTTTCTTCTTTTCTTTTTCAAAGATATACACAGATGTTGTATCCAAGGCGCAAATTTGGCAGATTTTCATTCTACTTCTGCATATTCATCTAAGCTGATTGCTGTTTCCTTCTCTTTGATGCATTATTTTGTTGTTACAAGCTAAATTCAGTCTTATTAGGAGCTTTTTCTTTTCCTTTTGTTTTTTTTGGCAACTAGCGGCAAAGAAATTGATGAATTTTGAGTAGATGAATGAACCTAACAACTGCTAATCACAGACTCCAGATATTTATTATTGCTTTGGTGCGTCCTATTTTTAAGTTCTAGAAAATTGTGTACTACCACGTGATATATTGCTCTATGGATGGTTACACTAGAAATTTTGATTGTCTTCTCTCTCTGTGTGTGTGTGTGTTTTTTTTTCCTTTTTTCCTGCTGAACTTATCTTTGATGAAATATATTGTATCATGGCTGACAGTTGTGCAGAAATGCATAGAAAAATATATGTATAAGTGGGGATAGGATCTCCTCACCGCTCCCCCCTCACCGCGTACGTGACCGCGCGACACGTGGCAAAAAGGGAGAGTGGTGAGGCTGGGTGAGGGTAACCCCCATCCAGCCTCACCACCCGCTACTGCTGCCACATGTCGCGTCCTGGGCCGTGCGGTGACTCACCGTGCGGTGAGGAGATCTCATCCCGTATAAGTGAACAGTAACCTACACGTATAGGTACATACATACAGTACATTTATATCGTATATTTTTACTTGTAGCAGTAGTATACTAGAATATAGCTGTTGGTAAGTTACCGGTACTATTATTTAGGCAGATCACAGACTTGGTGATACAAAAATAACTAACCATTGGCAGCCACTTGCCCACTTGTAATATAGCTATTGAGGGCTGTGAGCCAAACCTCTGTATGAGAGGCTGTACAACAACAATAACATTACCTCATTGCCTTAGAGGCTCCCGCCTATGGCGGAGTATGGGGGGTCAGATGTATGCAACCATACCTATGCTTTAGAAACACATAAAAGTTGTTTCCCGATGACCCATAATGAAAATTGCGTGTCGATCAAATGCTAAGTTGAATATATATTCATTTTCTCATATTTCTATATGGTATCAGAGTGTACAATAACATTTATCAGCTATCAGCATGATTGAGAATCCTGTTCAACTTGACAAATCAAAGCATGGTGAAATTGACAGACCTTTTATCACAGAAAAGATTGAAGATGGAGTGATTAGGCTAGAGTATATATCCTCAAGAGATCAGTTGGCTAACATTCTAACTAAAACACTTTCTACAAAGGTTTTTCATACTCTAATGTTCAAGCTTGGTTGTATTAATATATACAACAAGCTTGAGGGAGAGTATAGAATGTAAAGCATAATATATACATACATACATACATACATATATATATATATATACACACACACACATACATACATATACACACACACACACACACACACACACACACACACACACACACATATATATATATATATATATATATATATATATAAGTGAACAGTAACCTACATGTACAGATACATACACACAATATATTTATATAGTATAACTGTACTTATAGAAGTATTATAATAGAATATAGCTGTTAGTAAGTTAACGGTACTATCAGTTAGGCATATCACAAGCTTAATGATTCAAAAATAACTAGCCATTGGCAGCTCAATTGCCCACTTGTAAAATCTAGCTGTTGAGGGCTGTGAGCCAAACCTCTATATAAGAGGCTGTACATTGTAACTATACTGTTAAGTTGAATATATGTTCACTTTCTCATATTTCTATAAATTGTCCGCTCCATTCGCACTATGTGCTTTTAAGGGTTCCATTAATGTAGGCTAGACTGAATGATCGTATTTTTCTTTTTATTCAGGGTGGTTTGCAAGACCTCCTTGCAAGTATAAAAGATAAGAATGCAGACTAAGCGTCAGTTGATCTTGCATCTTCTCTTGATACTGTTGCACAACTGGAGTTGCTACAGGTGCTGTTACTGATTAGGTTTTAATTCATTCAACAACTGCACATACTACCTTCACAAAAGATGTTTCTGTTTGTTTCCTTCAATGTTGAATAAGTTGTCTCGAAAAAGGGAATGTTAGAGTCGCAGAGCTGAGGCACTATGTATATTAAACTCTTATCCACATGCTTTCTTCTCAATTGAATTGCTTGCTGATATTATTCACTGTTCAATAGGCTCCAGGGCTATCATTTCTGTTCCCACAGTAGTTTTTAAAATATCCGAGGTAAGCTGATTCTACATTTGAAAGGGTAATACTTGAGTTCCTTCACTGGATACTCCAGTTAAATCTCCAGTACTTTTTCTCTTCTAGGGATTGACAAGCAATAACCTTATCAAAATACTGCTTTGCTAGTGTTGGGAAAAGTGACATTAGTTATAATGTAACACTCTATCTCAGTGCAACTGAGTATACATGGAAGGATAGTAGGAAAAAAATCAGATAGCTTCAATAGAAAAATCTCAGTGTCTTTTTGTTCTGATTTTTAGGAAATAGGCAAGCAAATGATCTGAACAAAATACAGCTTCCCTAATACAGGGAAAAGCGACTTTGTTTCTGTATTATGGTGGATCCGAGATTTTATGGAAATATAGTAGGAAAAAGAAACAATAGCTTCACTATAGTTGGATCTCCGGTTTTATCGTTCTCATTTGTATGAAACTGGCAAGCGATAATGCTTACAAAACAATGTGCACCTTGCCCAGTTTATGGAAAGTGATTTGTTTCTGAACAGGATCTAACTAGTCAATCTTCTTTGGGCCTGAGCATACATGGAAGCTCATATTTGAATGAATGTACCCCTATAGTAGCAAATCAGTCCATTAGGTACAAGGTTGCAATGACTTGTCCTAGCATTATCTGGTCCTTCCGTCGAGGCTGAAGTGCATTGCAATGAAGTGGATTCTTAAAATTACGGCTTGCATATTGCATTGAATTGATTGAGGTTTTGTTAGTACTTATCTTTAGCGAATTCTGTGGGCTTACAGGAAGAGGGAGTGTTGAATTTACTGTTGAGAAAGCAGATGGTTCAGCTTTTACTCCTGATCTGCTGGTGGACCTAGAAGTGATGTGAAACTGCAGGTATCTGAGCTTACATGTAGGAGCAGAATAATTTCTAAGAGGTTGGATGGCATCTTATTGAATTTTGTAGCAGATACTGTGAGGTAGGGAAGATTATTTTGGCCAGTTGAGTTAATTATCTTGTGCTGTAAGTTCTTTAGTTTATAGTTTACTTTCATTTTCAAAGAATCCTTTGTTATGCATTGTTTGTGTTCAAACTACAACTGATATCCTTATGCTTCACTTCCTCTATTTGAGGCCGTATTTGCCGAAGCCTCTCTGCCTTTCTCTCTCACACACATGGAGACACATATACATCTACATGATATCTTTACCTTCTCTTCAAAATAAGTGGCTAGGTTCTTCCTTTTGACATTTATGTTTGCACTCAAGCAACACCTGGATCTGGCTTTTGAGCTTCGATCCCTTAATAAACACCTTCTAAACTGCAGAACACTATTTTATCTGTTAGTCTTGTTTGAGACGGTCCGTACATGCTAAATTTCTCCAAGTGTAATTGTATCCTTGTCATATTAGCCTAGAAATCTTCATAATTCTGTGAATGAAATGATCAAAACTTTGTTCTGTGTGACAATGTTTTGGAAATGGTAGAAGTTTATGAATTTTCATAAATTTACATGTTCAGATGAAGTCGTACTTTTACATTTAAAGTTGAAATCAGGAATCTTTCTGAGCTTAACAAATAGGATTAGATTTATTCTTTTGCTCTATGCGAAGTCTCGTGTTCTTTCTTGACCTCGTGTTTAGTTGTTTCCTTGTCCTCACTGATCAAATTTTGCAAGTTTTGATTATACTGGCTGACTGCAGGTTGTTTTGGATGGCTATTTAGCTCCACTAACTGCTGGAAACTTTGCAAAGCTGGTAAATATAGTGGAATCAGATTTTTTTTGGTTATATGCTAACTTGTTACTCCATTAGCCCACACATTTGCAAAATAATCATTAAGCCAACCTAATTGTGTAACATTTTTCCTGGAAGAATGATCATCTTTTTCATCTGTGTATCAGATGAGCATATCGGGTTACTTTATGGGAAGCATTCATCCGCATCTTGATTTCTTATGTAATTGCTCATCCCTTCACATTTTTTGCCTTCTTATTCCTTTCAGTAAAGTGACTTGATCTGATAAATCAATTTCATTAAAACTTGATAACCACATATAGGTATTGGATGGTGTTTACGATGCTATGAAGCTCAAGTACATCAACCAGTCAATTATAATTGATGGTAGGCCTTCAAGTAATACCGGCTTCAGCACCCCGTTAGAAAAAAAAACAGTCTGGTCAATTCGAACATCTTTACAAAGCAATTCTAAGCGCAGGTCAGTGTGCATTTGAGAACAGAATTTGAATAAAAGCAACTCTAGTAAAGGTTATGCTTTTCCATTTTTTCTTCACCTCTGCACTTTACCGAGATCTTTACTTTTGAATTAAAAGGACGGGGAGCTTCCTATGCTTCCACTCTCTGTTTACGGTGCAGTTTCCATGGCTAATAGTGATGTATCAGAGGAATACTCATCTCCAGATCAGTTTTTCTTTTATCTCTATGACAAGAGAAATGTAAGCTCCCTTTAACTAGTTCTGTGCTTTTCAGCTCTATCAATGGACACGTAGATGTTCTTCATTGACATCTGATACAATTCCAAAAGACTGGACTGGTTGTTTTATGACTTTATCTGAATAATGCACCCTCATGGATTGTTCCTGCAGTCTGGCTTAGGTGGGTTATCATTCGAGAAGGGCCAATTTTCTATCTTTCGGTATATTCTGTATTTCAACCTGTGCCATTGTCTTTCCCTTGCTCAATCGCAAAGAAAAATGTTATGAACTACAGTGCATCATGCAGGTATACCACGGTGGGAAGGGATATTCTTTCTCAGATTAGAAGTGGTGACATTATTCAATCTGCAAAGCTCGTGGAAGGCCAGGACAGCCTCATATTACCAGCGGACAGTTGACGCGTTCTGGTTGGTGTAGTTATTTCATTCTCTTTTTGTTTGTAAATGGCATCTTGTCCTGTACTTTTTTAGCCAGGTGCCTTTGATTCTTTATTCTTACCAAACGTAATTTACCTTTTTCTGGGGTTGGCTTGTTTATAGAGTTGAAGGCTATATATACTCGGTGAAAGACTGAGAGGCTAATGTTCGGATTATGTGCTTCCACTACATCCATTTTCAACTTGGTTCGAGATTATATTGCAAATTATCAACGTAATCTTACGTTCTATGTTCGGTGATCAAGTCACCTTTTCACATAATCTTACGTTCTATATTCGGTGATCAAGTCACCTTTTCTATGCCAGATTCACTGAGGAACTTGACAAGTTAACATCACTTCTGAAAAAAGTTTGTACCTTTTCTTGGTTGATATCTGAATTTGATTATCGAAATGAAGATGGTTCGTTTCAGAATGCTTAGGTCCCTGAAATATCATGGTTCGAATGACAGTCCTCATGGAATAAATGTCCCACTCATATAATACAAGAAATAACTCGGGTTAAGATTTACTCCAAGAGGTTAAGAGTTCGAATACAGAGACACGTACAGTGTGGGTGCTTCGGCCTAGTTTGCGGGGACACTTTGTGTGGGTCACTGCGTAAGTCCTCACCTAACCTAGGAAGACACTGGACTCTTGATTTATATCCTCCACGATACTCATTAGGGCTTGGACGGTGGGGTCTCTGGGGTGAGGGATTTCGCCTTTTACTCCAAGAAAAGTATATGCTTCTCATTTGAAGATATTACACCAACAGGACTAAGAGAAGTGGCTATACATTTGAATTTTTGATGATTTTGTTGGTCCTCTGTGTTGTTGACAAACTGTAGGAAAATGATGATCAATTAATTAACAGTATAGCAACTGGGGATTTGAATCATGCCATGCATTAAGGTTGGTTGGGGACTGATAGTGATAATCAATTTCCTCCACCAAATGTTGCCAAAGTTTTTCATGCCATACATTTGAAATTAAGAAACTTGGGCACCTCATGAAAGTCCTAGAGAAAACAGGAAAAAAATCTGTAAGACGTCACCAAGTTGAAAAGTTTGAATGGCTCTAAAAGTTTGAATTGATATTCCAGAAATGCAGCTTTCTGATATTCCCTGTACAGGTGAAATGAAAGATTCCAGTGGGCCAGGGGTTGAAGAACATGTGGACACCGAGCCACCTGCAAGCTGTGTTATGAGGAGCGGAATCTTCTGACCCTAACATGGGCGGTAACAAAGGACTCCCTGCCACGTGACAGCAGGAGGGATGGTGAGACAGCCTGGCAGAGCGGTCACAAAGGGGGTGAGAGTGTGGGCGGTCAGGGGATCCGGATCCGTGTTATGAACATAATGAGTTTCAGATTACTAGTTATTTGGAGCATGTCATACATCGGTCCTGAGGATCTCCATCGTCCCAGTCTCAAAGAGCACTGTAGAGGATGCAAATCAGAATTCTAGCGGTCTTCTAGATTGGGTGAGGACTTACGCATTGACCCACACAATGTGTCTTTCCGCAAATCAGGCCTTCGGCCTAGCAGCTGTGGAACACTCACACTGTGTTTGTCTTTAAATTCGAACTCTTAATCTCTTGGAGCAAATCCCAACCCAAATACCAACTGAGAGATTGTCATGAAAAATATGAAACTTAATGAGAGACTGAAGATGTATAGAAAACCTTAGAAATAATATAACTGAAATTTTATGGACACATCAGAATAAGAGGCACATGCAGTTTTTTAGGTATAAAAGTGTACACATTAAAGATGCTATTCTTTTGCATATATGCTTTAAATTTTAATTATTACAGTTTTAGAGAAAATTGTATATTTCCTGCAAAAAAAAAAAAAATATGTGGAGTTCAATAATCAATACTTCTAGAATATGTGATCAGGATTATTCAGCAAAACATTGTCAAAATGTGAGGCGCTGGTTTGGAAGGACTCTTCCCGGTTTCATATGATAAAATCAACCAAAAACAAACCCGCTTCGGATCACTTGGTCAAACCTAAATTTAGAGATGTTTGTAAGCCGATCGAATTTGGTTTGAGTTTTTATCCACTAATTCGGTTCGATAAAACTTAAGATCAAACTTCCTTGTCTCTAATAATTTTGAACATATCGATGTTCAAATCATTAGATCGTGAGCATGCTCAAAAGTTTTCATTTAAAAAAGTATAAGGTTCAATATTACGGCTAAAAATACATGTTTTTCACGTATATACAATTTTTAGAATAAAAAACTATAATTTACTTCTTTTCTAAATAGGCTTGAATATTGCTCAAGTCCAAAGATGTTTGGGCTCGAGCTTGAGATCAAATAACATATAAAGATCACGTTCGAACTCAAGTTCAAAATTTTTTAAAATTTCTTAACTTAATAAGTTGATATTCGAATCGGCTCAGATCATTTGCATTCCTAACCCAAATGTTCAATCATATGTTCAATGACAAAATCACATAACTATGTTAAACACACACATTATATCAGCCATTCAGCAGTGTATACGGAGGGGAAAAAGAAACCAATATGTGTGATGTGTGTGTGTTTTTTATTAATAAAATTGCACCATTTGCATATAGATATAAGATTAGACATGGCGAACTATAGAGCCAGACCGAAATGAAAACCGAAAGAAACTCCTGACAAGAAGTTCAGATGCAAAAAGTATATGCATCAACCCAAATTCTTGATTATCTGCCTACTATTGATTTCCACCAATCATTAACAGAAAATAACAACCATTGGATCTTCTCCTGATCAATAAAGGAAGGATCACAAGGATCTTAAGCTTTCCCAAGAACGAAACCACACAACAAACGAAATACGACCCCCATAGCATATCATTCAACAAAATCTCCCTTAAAAGCTCACAGCCTATCCTACACCACTGTTTTTTGACTCGTGAGAGAAAAAAAGCCAACTTCAAACTCCCCTTAGCAGCCAGAAATGGCTTCCATTAGCAGCCTCACCCCTCCAAAATCTCTAAATACTCACCCTCATCTGCCCAAACCTGCCTCGAAATTTCCAACCTTTTCCCTGCCCTTCAATTTTTCAAGAACCAAACACCATAAAGGCTCGATCTTTATTGTGGGATCAGTGTCTACAGAGCTAGATGTGATCCCTGTTCAAAGCAGTGACTACACTGATCAACAAGATGGTGTAATTGGAGGGGAGTTGAAGATAGAGAGGGAGAAGGAAGAAGATGTGGTGAATTCAGTAGTGAGTGGATTTGGTAACGAAGGAAGATTGTCTTTGGAGGGTATTTCCGGGTATGTCTCAGGTGGCGGTGGTGGTGGCGGCGGCGGAGGATCTGATGGGGAAAGTGGGGAGGATATGGAGAAGCTGATTGATAGAGCTATCAACGCTTCAATTGTATTGGCTGCTGGGACTTTTGCTATAACCAAGTTACTTACCATTGACCATGATTATTGGCATGTAAGTGACTATGTGCTTCTAAACACAGTTGTGCAGGTTCCGTCTACTGTTTGCTTGATGAATTTATCGTATTTGTGGGTGTTTGAATGAGCAGAACAAATTTTGGGACTTTGTGTACTTTCTGATTATGCAATATATTACCAATATGAACATTTTAGTTAATGAATTTATCATATTCTTGTTGTAATTGGTTTCCCGGATGCATTTCATATCCTTGCCCCTTCATAAGAAATAAATTGAAGGGAAAATCCACAAAGAAAATAGACTTTTGGCAAAAGAGCCTCGTTTCCCTTTTGCATGTAATGGAAGGAAAACATAGTCAGATCCAGTGTTGTACGTTGTTTTTTTGCTTCATAATAGTGAGGGGAGAAGCAGTAAATAGGAAATGGAGAATCTGAAGAACAGGAGAATATCATCTTTCTGTTGTTTGGATAGGGAGAAGAGAAAGGCTTTGTCGAGGAGTTGCCCAAATTCTTTTTCTTTTCACTGGGTTTAACCTATTAGTGAGTCATCTCTTTTCCTTTCATAAAAGATAATATGCCTGTGTAGGACTTCTAAGTAATATGTGTCTTTGTTAAGTTTGCAGTAATAAATTTTCTCCCTTCTTAAAAACTGTCCTCTGTCAAAATGGCATGATATGACAATATGAATGAGATGCTTGTCCATTGTGAGTGGACTGTGTATTCGTAATATGAAAGAATCATAAGAAAATAAAAAGGCGGAGAAGTCCTCTGTTTGTAATGCTTGCTTTTAAGAATTTGTTTTTTTTGTTTGAGACCCTTGAGTAAATTAGCTTCATATTGGTCTACCGTGTTGATGTTTTTCGTCATAGTTGTTATATACAATTAATTTGAGGAAGAAGCCTTTGTTTTCTTTTCTTAGGGATGGACAATATATGAAATTTTGAGATACGCACCGCAGCACAATTGGATTGCTTACGAAGAAGCTCTTAAGGCAAATCCTGTATTGGCCAAAATGATGATCAGTGGAGTGGTCTACTCTTTAGGTGATTGGATTGCACAGGTCAGTGAGTGCTTTGAAAGAATTCTGTTGTCAGTATTATGTATGTTATTTGGAAATCAGCATTACCATTTTCCTGTTGGTGCATATGTTATTTCAGTGCTATGAAGGAAAACCTCTTCTGGAGATTGATCGTGCTCGCATGTTCAGATCAGGCCTTGTTGGCTTCACCCTTCATGGCTCGCTTTCTCATTATTACTATCAGTTTTGTGAGGTACTCGTTGAGCATGAAACCCTTTGTTTCAGTAGGACTCTGGCGATCATCTCCTGTAGTTTCTGAACAGCCTCTTTTGATGTATAGGCACTTTTTCCTTTTCAATATTGGTGGGTGGTTCCTGCAAAAGTGGCATTTGATCAGACCTTTTGGTCTGCTGTGTGGAACAGCATCTATTATGTAGTTCTGGGAGTTCTTCGTCTCGAGTCTCCTGCCAGTATTTTCAGTGAATTGAAGGCAACATTCTGGCCAATGTTAACGGTGGGATTTCTATATATTTCCGTTCTACCCCAAATTCTGTATTATGATAGTTCATAACGCATGAACAATTTAGTTTACGAATAAAATAGAGTGGCGTAACCAATAAATATGTTCTGTCTTTGTATAGAAGTTAAGGTTTCTAAATCATTTGGTATTTTACCTGAAAGTATCCCTTGTAGAAATTTCAGTTAGTATTATCCCCAGACATTTTTGTCCATCATGCATTTATCATTTATCCTGGTTGGTTTATGTCAATGTGGCTCTTATTTCAGGCAGGTTGGAAGCTTTGGCCATTTGCTCATCTTGTGACATATGGATTGATTCCTGTTGAGCAAAGGCTTCTTTGGGTAGACTGTGTGGAGCTCATTTGGGTGACAATACTCTCTACGTAAGCATACATTCGTATTTTATAGGATACTACTTAAGTGATATTGGTGAACTTTCCGGGTGATTCTTGAACTAATCCTGCCTTTGGGGTGTTGATTTTCATAAAACAAAATTTACTGGAACTTGTTCTTTGAGAGCATGGAGATGTGAACAATACTTAAAAGAAGCATTACTAGTAGAAGTCATGATTCCTTTCATCACTGGACATGATTATGGATCAAAAGAATGATCATACATGATGAACATAATAACAAGAATATTTCTTCTAGTCTTGCGCGTAACTTAAGGTTCTTCTGTTTGTTTTGCTTTCAGTTATTCAAACGAAAAATCAGAGAGCAGGAATGAAATACCTGCTGAAACAAGTGCCAGTGACGCGTCTACAAATGCTTCTGAGGTATTTATATCCTCAACTTTCTTTATAATGTCATGGACTGTGTATGTTACGCTAACTTGATTACATGCTGTGCTCACTCTGTCCTCATCATTTAGGAAGGGAAGTTTTCAGACAAGTTCCTCGGTTAAGAATGGAAGATGAGATCTCTTTCCTCATGATTGAAGCATTGTAGGCGTGATCATCAGAGTTGTGTTATTGCGAGATGATTATCGGATATGATACATAATGTGTAATTGTATGCATTGGCTACCTTAATTCCCCCCTCCCCGTGTAAATTGTAGTTGAGGGAGGTAACAGGATCATTACTGTACTTAGAACATGGTCTCTGTATTTACTGGATACATATATTGAAGGAAAGAAAAAGGAATAAGAGGTTTCGGCCTTGCCTTTTATTTGAGTTTTACTTTTTTGCTGTAATTCTACAAGGAGACAGCAGTTTGATGTTATGTATTGTTTAAAGTCTGAACCCATAGATAGGTTAACTAAAAGCATAATAACTCCTCAAATTTGTTTGGTCTTCAGTCTTGTTTGGCTGTTGAAGATATACAACAACAACATTACTCCATTGCCATGGAGGCTCCCGTCTGTGGCGGGGTATGGGAGGTCAGATATACGCAACCATACATATGTATTAGAAACACACATAGGTTGTTTCTCGATAATCCATAATGATACGTCAAGCTATGTCGATCAACTACTACTTCACAATATAAAAAGTGCAATCAAATATAAAAAGCGCAATCAATTTAGTGAGTCATTTTGTTTTATTCCATCATATTCCAAAGTAAAGGAAGGGTGTGTCTTTGACTCCATATAAAAAGTGGTTGTTGAACATATGCAAGAAGGAACAGCAGAAGGATGTGAAATGGAGAAAACCAGAGTTACTGACAATGGGAAAAGATGCCGAAAGATTTCCTAGTAACCACCCTCTCAAGTTATTTTTTCCCTTCCAAGTGAATTGAAAAAATACAGAGGAAACGCCATTGATCTCAGATCAATTGACCAGAAAATTTACCCAAACAAGTTTATAAGACAAAGTAGTTAGAACAAGAACTTAGGAGTCTTGGCAGCCTGCTCAAAGCCGGATGAGATTTCTCACGGTTCAATGAGGGGTTACCGGTTCGCCATCTAGTCGCACGCTCCTTTGTTAGCTTATCTTTCATCCAGTTTCACCATCTTCCTGTTAACACGTATCGTCAAGTCACGATACCGTCCTCTTTTGCGGTTAGAAGATTTGGACCCGCGCAAAACACAATTAGATGTCATAGTTAGGTATGCAAAAGTTTACAATATTTCTGGGACAAGAAATATTAGTCATTTTTATCCAATCAAAGTTGGAATATGTATGGGTGATTTGTAAAATCAATGACTGCTTTTTCTATTAGCATGTAAATTTATATACGGTATCATTATATTATGTTAGTGATTATTCAAGAATATAGGTAGTTCAAGATGCAAAAATGAATTTCGGTTTTTTTTTTTAAACAACAAAGTCCTCGGCTTTTGAGGTAAAGCCAGTTGTTTGGACATAAGACTCTTACTATAACAAAGAAGCAAATGAAAAGAAGTCTAGTACTATAACAACAACATTACCATATTATCTTAGAGGCTTTCGTCTATGGCGGAATATGAAGGAGTCAGACATACGCAACTATACCGATGTGTTAGAAACACACAGATGTTTACCGATCAACCATAATGATGTACGCAACCATAAGGAAGAAGCAAATCAAAAGATTTTTCCAAAGTGATGAGAAACGAATCATGAAACCCTAGATCTAGCGCATCTTCAATTCTGTTTCTTCCGGCGAATCGCTTCGCCAGATTAACGTCAATCAGTGGATATGGATCTTGATCAAAACACTGGTGCTGAGGAAAGATCGATTGAGGAGGCTGATCAACTAAAGCGGAGTACGAAAAAATATAAGCGGCATGCAAACGGAAAGATTGTTCCACAGATGGCTGACGGCTACAACGTCGCAGGTACTTGGGGGGATCGAAGCTTCACGGAGGTTGTCAGGGGACTACCAGTACAACAAACGATCTATGTCAGCGATGAGGATGAGAGCGATACTGAGGAAACTGAGAGTGAATATGATCATGTTGAAGGTGAACTGGGAGAGACAAGAGAAGGATGCGTGTCCATAGTGGTTCCGAAGGAAGAATGTCGCTCTTTATGGAGACCGTGGAAGCGTGCGCTGATTGTGAAGGTACTGGGTAGAAATATATCATTCCGAGTACTGGAGCAGAGATTACGTTCGATTTGGGGGCTGTCGGAGGGATGTATTATCACGGATTTGGAGGAAGGCTATTATGTTGTTCGCTTCTATGTGAAAACTGATTACCAATATGTTCTTGAGGGTGGCCCGTGGTTGATTCAAGGACACTATTTGAATGTGATGAAGTGGAGGCCATACTTCCAACCGGATAGTAGCGCAATTAAATCTACATTGGCTTGGGTGCGCATCGCACGACTCCCCATCGAATTCTATAACGAGAAGGTGCTGATGCAAATTGGGGGCAGGCTGGGAAAGGCGGAGAAGGTGGACTTAACTACCCTTCGAGCTGAGAGGGGCAAATATGCCCGTATTTGTGTGGAGATTGACCTCACAAAACCCCTCACATCCGTGGTTACGCTGAATGGAAGGGATTACAGAGTCGAATATGAGGGCCTGCATTTGATTTGTTTCAAATGTGGAAGATATGGCCATAGGAATGAAGAGTGCGGGGGAGATCACATACGCCGAGGGCGGAGGTACAAGTACCCGAGCAAACACCAAGATATAAGGAGAAGGAGGCGTTTGGGCCATGGATGGTAGCTACGAATAATAGAAGACGACGTCCACCAGCGCGGAACGATACAACTGTAGGGGATGATCTTCAGGGGGCACAGGGGAGTACCAAAACTAGTCAGCCAAACGCTAACACAGGGCAGCCCGCTTGGCCTACGCACACTGGGGGTAGCCAAGTCAGGCTAGGGGCAAGCAAGGATGGGAGGAGAGCCGGTTCACGCTTCGGCGTCCTTGGTGAAGGGGATGATACTACTGTTGAGGAGCTCTCTGAGACTTACAGTGTGGACGAACTAAGGAACCGTCTTATGCGCATACCCAACATGGGCACTACTGCTAGGTTCTCTTCAATGACCAAGGAGCTTGGGGAGTCAAGTAAGTCTAGGGTGAAGAAAGGGGTCCCATTGAAAAGTGCAACTAAGGTCAGGGCGACAGCAAGAACCTCTAAGGCCCCAAGGGCAGATCAGCAGCCCAAAATTAGGGAGGAGAAAGGGGACGACAATGTTGAGTTGGGGCGCACCCATCTCAGAGATCTTACAAACATGGGGGGTGCAACCAAGGCTTGGCCATGAAGTTAGGAAGTACACTGAAACTCACGGGACTGTGATTACAATTGGTACACCTGTCCAACCGAAACCACCTGATCCGACACCGAGCACAGCTAATAAGGAGGGGGATCCAGGAGGGAGTCAAGGGGAGGCTATGGAAATCAATCCATGTAACAAGTTAACTACGGAGGATATCATGATGGAAGGCCACGGGGAGCGTATGCTCTCCCTTGCTCAATAAGGTATTAAAATGAGGCTTATCTCATGGAATTGTGGGGGAGCTTTTCCCCCAAAGTTTTATTTATGCTTAAAGGATATGATTAGGCAATACCAACCTGATGTTCTATTCCTAATGGAACCCCGTGTAAATAGTAAGAAGGGGAGGAGGATCCTACGTAATTTTTCATTTACACGTTTTGTGGCCGTGGAGGCGGAAGGGTTTGCCGGGGGTCTATGGTGTTTTTGGAGGTCGGACACGGTAACCCTCGAAGTCCTAAGCTACTCGGAGCAGTCTATTAATTTGGCCATTTTGGAGAATGATGTTGTGCAGTGGGTGTTGACCCTCATTTATGCCTCACCAACGGCTGAGCTGAGAGCCCGATTATGGAGGGAACGGATGTATCTAGGACATATTTTTGTATGCCCGTGGTGTATGATCGGGGACTTCAATGAAGTTCTATCACAGGCCGATAAGAAAGGGGGTAGGCGCATTAGGGGTTACCGTGGGCTGAGTGAAGTTTTCCAGCAGTGTCAGTTAATGCCACTCTGTTTTTCTGGTCCTCCGTTTACTTGGACGAATGGCAGGTCGGGGATCGCGCAGATATTGGAACACATTGACTACACATTTGCTAACGCGAAGTGGAATCTCGCCTATCCACAAGCGCTTCTAACCCATCTACCAAGAACGAGCTCAGACCACCATCCACTATTCCTCTAATTAATGCCGACTTTGCAAAAGCCATGCGGAGATCGTATATTCAGATTCCAGGCCTGTTGGCTAGAGCACGCCACATTTAAAGATTTTTTGAAGAACAATTGGCAGGATGATGGGTCACCTTTGTCTTCTCTATTAGCTCGGTGCGCTGAAAGGTTGACATGGTGGAGTAAGGAGGTGTTTGGAAGTATCCGAGGAAGGAAAAATCGTTGCTTGGCTCGACTAGCAAGAATACAACGAACAATGTATGTCAGACCATCGTCTTATTTATACGGATTGGAGAAGCAATTACTTAAAGAGTTGCACGAGACCCTAGACCAAGAGGAGAAATACTGGCATCAGAAATCACACTTGAACTGGTTGACCCAAGGTGAGCGTAATACTCGTTATTTTCATGCTACGGCCGTAGCGCGTCAGCGTCGCAAAACTGTCACAACACTGAAGGATGAGAGGGGAAGCTGGATAGATGATCCTACTAAACTTCAAAGAATGGTGGCGGAATTTTACAACAAATTGTATACGGATGACAGCATGGGAATGGAAATGGGAGGAGACTTCAGTTTCCCCAGGCTTGCAGAAGCGCAGATGGACATGCTTAATAGGGATGTCTCGGAAGCTGAGATTATTCAAGCGGTGAAGCAAATGGGAGCCAATAAAAGCCCAGGGCCGGATGGCTTCACACCACTATTCTTCCAGCAGAATTGGGATGTTGTCGGCCCAGCGGTGGTCAGGTTCGTAACAAATGCATTTCAAGCGCAGAAGTTCCCAGAGCATATGAACCTCTCTGTCATCACCCTGATACCAAAGGTGGAACATCCAGAGGAGATCTCCCAGTTCCGACCAATTTCACTATCGAATGTCGTTGTCAAGATAATCTCCAAGGTCATAGACAATCGACTCAAGTTAGTGATAAATGACTTGGTTAGTGTTAACCAATGTAGCTTTGTACCAGGCAGGCAGGCTTGCGACAATATTATAGTGGCTCAGGAGATTATTCACACCATGCGTAGAATGAAGGGAAGGGTTGGTGGTATGGCCGCGAAAATCGACTTGGAAAAGGCGTACGACAGTGTCAACTGGAGTTTTCTTCAGCGTGTCTTAGAGACTGTGGGGTTCAGGGCAGACATGGTTAAGCTTATAATGTTCATGACGACCAGTGCACAGTTGAGCGTACTATGGAACGGACATAGGCTGGAATCATTCCACCCATAGTGTTACGCCCCGCACCCTCCGTAGGATAATTAAAAGGCAAAGAAGGAATTAAAAAGAGGTTAATGATAGTCAACAGTAATAAATTAGGAATTAAGTGCGAGGATTAATTAGAAATTAATGAGAGGATTTAATATTGGAATTAATTTATACTTAATTTTAGAATTAAATAATAAAGGTTTATCTTTTAAGATAAATAAGATAATAGATGTAATTTAGAAACACCAAATCTTACCCATCTCCCTATTAAACTGACAACGTCAGTTTCTCTCCTCCCCATTCACAGAGAAGCGACGCAGCCTCATTCCCCTTAGGCGATTTTGAGGTCTCTACAACCCTAAGGAAAAATCTCTCCAGGAATCAATCCAATCCTCATCCGATCTTCGTTTCTTCTTCGAGTAATCACAGGCAAGTAACTTTCTTATAAGATCCTATGATTTGTGAAAAGAAAAATGGCCTATTTTGTTATCAAATTGGATCACCATGCAGTAGATTCGTTCTTTGATTATGTGTATATGTTTATGTGCTTTCGTTTCAAGATTTGGCCGATATATATGAAAATGTGATTGTTGTTGTTATTGAATCTGTGAAATCTTGCAAATCCTTATCCCTTGAATCCCCTCTTGATGTGATTGCGTGGATGCGTGGGTTTGAGAGAGAAAGGAAGGATTTTTGGGTTGTTGTGATGGATGAGTCGTGTGTTAGGCTTGAATCTGTGATTTGTAATTGTGTAGCGTTTAATTCGTAGTTTAAGCATGAGATTATAGCAGGGTTTAGGCTTGGATTGATGGGGATGAAGTTTGGGATCAATTGGAGTTATGGTTTTGTAGTTTCTGCGAAAATCGCAAAGTTTCTGTGCTGGAATCGTGGACATCGATCGATCGATGTGAGGGGATGAAGTACATAGATCGATCGATGTGAGGGGATGAAGTACATAGATCGATCGATGTGAGGGTATGATGTCCTCTGATGGACATCGATCGATCGATGTGAGGGGATGAAGTCACTTCGATCGATCGATGTAGGAAGGGCTGAGAGATCGATGTCCTCTGATGGACATCGATCGATCGATGTGAGGGTATGAAGTACATAGATCGATCGATGTGAGGGGATGATGTCCCCCAGTTTTGTGGAAAAATAGAGAAAGAAAAAGGGATGCTCGGGGAGTCTTTGGGTGACTTTAGAGACTTCGTAAGACCTGATTAAAGGTAGCCTAAGTCTTGGGAACATGACCTAGGATGGTGAATCAATATGGGTGACTTCAACGGGTTCTCGAACCGGGTTTCAACGTGAATGACTTAGTAGGGTTAGGAAAGGAACGTACAAGGTGTCTTAGAGTTCAATGAAGAAAAGATAGGGATACTCTCGTAGGTTGTGAACTTTAGAATCAAGGTTAAGTGTGGACGAGCTAGTTGAGGCTAAGTGATTGATGAATAAGCTAGTGTACCCTTGAGTGCTACTTGTACTTGCGCATGTGAATGTAAATTGTATATGTGAACGAGAAGTATGAAGGAAGTAAGGAGTCTTGCATCATGGCACGTGCATTGCATAAGTTTTTGAAAAGAGAGGTGCTTCGGCACTGATTTGCGAAGGTGACCTACAGTGTTAACCGGGATGGAAATTTAAGCCGGGGTGCACTGTAGGGCACAAAAGACTGTAACGTTAACCGGGATGGAAATTTAAGCCGGGGTGCGTTACAGGGTATAAAATCCTCTACAATGTTAATCGGGATGGATATATAAGCCGAGGTGTATTGTAGAGTTTACGAGATCTGTGATGTTAATCGGGATGGAAATATAAGCCGAGGTGCATCACAGAGCATACGAGCTTGTAACGTTAACCGGGATGGAAATATAAGCCGAGGTGCGTTACAAGGAAATGAGTACGAGACCGGACATTGTACATGCATTGCACTGATTTGAAAAGAAATGGCTCATGCATATGTGATTGTGTAGTGTAGTGCATATTTTGACATGCATCACGAGAGTCGTTGTGGAATGATTGCTCATGTTATGTGATCGTTATTGATTTGTTAAATTGCGTTTCGAATTGCTGTACCTGCTATTACGTGATTCATTTCTATATTTGGAAGTTTACAAGACATGTGCCCCTCAATTCCCTTGAATTATATATTACTCATGTCTTGCCATGTGTGATCCCGTATGCCTTATAAGCGGGTTACTTGCTAGCGTTTTTCGCTAAGGGTACTGCCTTTGACTTTGCAGATGAGCCTAGCTACGATATGATCTTTATTGAAAAGATGACGGCGAGTGGGCTGAGTGGGATACCTAGACCTTGTGGGCAAGACTGATTAGCTAATAGGAACGGCTTCCATTTGTTTCGGATTATGTTGTCATTCTTTTGAGGTTTTAGGTGGTTGCGACCATATACATTTGGGTATTCACGTTGTCTTTGACGTATTACTTTGATTGTTTAGATTGACATAATATGTTTCCGCGCTTATTTCTCTTACGTCATTGATGATGTGTATTCGAGAGATAAGACGTCTTGTAGTCTTCTCAGTAAGCTACGATGGGTGTACCGGTTCGGATTCTGCTGTCCGGGTCGGGGCGCTACAGGTGGTATCAGAGCCTAGGCTTCAGATCTACCTCGGAGACCTAGGTTATGACAAGTAGAGTCTTAAGCAATGATCTTCACCTCAAGTTGATATTTAGGTCTAAGTATATGATCTTAGACATAAGTTTGATTGGGCTGGGTGTGTGCGAGCGCGATAAAAGTTAATCAATAAATGTTACTCTACTTAGGGTACAAATTCTACCTTGTACAACGCATAGGGGCTTTCAGTACTTATATTTTTGGAATTACTGAATGCTAATAAGCGTTGATTTTGCAGAAAAATGCCTCCCAAAAGTGACAACCAAGGAAACAGTGGCAATGGGGACGAGAACCCTACACCACCACCAGTGTCAGTACCCCAGGCACTGATAGACGCTATCACAGTGATAGCGCAAGATGTTGCTCAGCAGCAGCAGCAACCCCCTCCTCTACCACCGCCTCGGCGTAGCATAGGGTATTACACTGAGGAGATGCGAAGCGTGCACGTCCCAACCCTTGAGGGAACCACTCTGAGGATACGGCCCCATCGCACGCCGTACTTCTCCAGGCCCTGATATTAGAAAATAACTGACGATTTTACCCTTAAGACACAATCTCAGACCTAAGTGATGATTTGAACTTAAGGTGATCATGAACATAGGCACTGACCTCAGTTATAAGCGATGATTCTGCACATAAGTCACGATCTTAGACGTAAGTAATGATATTGATTACGAGTTGACCTTAGACATAAGTATGGAATTAGTAATAGGTGTTGATTATGTACTAATTATGATTGGGAGATAACACGTGATCTTAGAGATAAGAATGATGATGCTAAGAACGATCCTAGAGATAAGTTATAATCCTAAACCGAAGAGGGCCAACGGTTTTGGACGTACGTACATCTAAGATACCCCATACAATTCTCTCTTATCTAAGGACGATCACAACTCTCTAAGCCGTGATCTCAGTAACCCTAGTTGAACAGTATATAATTGATTTGAATGAATTATGATGTCAATCAGAACATCCTAGTACAAACCTTAGATCCATATTACCGGGTCAGGCAGTAACTCGGGCTCCCTTACCATAATTGTAATATAGCACCTGACACCACTAGGGTAAACTAGAGAAGGTCCATATTCTTACCTGGACGGTAATACCATAGTAGGCTTAGGGCTAAGTTGGGACCATAGCTACTAAGAAATGAATAGTAATAGTGGAGTAAATACTAAGGGAAGATTTATAGCAGCATGACAGAAATTAAGCAACGATTTATAAGCATTACGATCAGTAAAGTTAGTGAAAGATACTGTCAACGGAGTTTATAGTTTACAATTAAGATGTCAATTTTAGAATTACCAAAATAGGCCGATCATATTAGACTCATTGTCAATATTGATCGGTAGCGACATATGAGAATCGATTATATTTTACACTGTGGAGCAATAAAGTGTCACAAAATCTTTCGCTAAGTGATGAACCCCTAGAAACAATGAGTTACTTGGCTTGAGTCGGGTTGGCTTGAAATTGCAAGGGAGCCAGCATGAACAAGTAATGATTGCTTTTCAGGTGAGATTTAACGGAGTTAGTATTAGCGGTTAAAAACAACCCAGTGAGAAGTGCAATGGATCAGGGTGGCCCATGGAAGTACGGTGAATGAGAATACCTTAAGACGATTAATATCTAGTTTGTCATGCTAAGATTGGACAGTCTCAGCTAAAGATGTTAGCATGAATAGACGAACATTAGACCTATAAGTTACGGTACTTAGGTAGAATTTACCTTGACCGTAAGAGTGAATCATAGAAATTATATGAAGTATGGGGAAATATTTTTCAAGTGGTTAAGTATTTATACATGAGCACGTACGCCAAGATATACCTTATATTTCAAAGATTTTTCAATGTTTCTAAGTATTTTAATTAGGGTGCTTATTTGTATAGTCTGCTAACTTAACAATGCTATATTTTGTTCCGCCTTCGTATTTCCACCTGATGGAATTTCAACTACTATTGACAAACTCTGAAAAATAGATACATTTTAAAATGTTGAGGATTTGAAAAACAATATGTCTATATATTTGTGGTATTATTTCGCAAATTTTCATTTCACCATGTTTATTTTGTTAAAATGATGAGAGTTGTTGATTATCGATATCGCAAGCATTTTATCCTTGGAATTATCACCTGCTTGCTACGAAGTTACCTAATAGTTTACGAGACAAAAGTAGTTGCAAAACGTACATTCTTTTTAAAAGAGATATGCCACTTCCAAATTATTTTATTAAACTTCATGTCGTTGAGTTTCAAATGGTGTTAAGGAGGTCCTACCTGAAACACTCTTGAGAGTAGGATATGCCCATATATATTCTTTTCTTCCTCGTTTGAGACATTCCTGCGAACAAGTTAGTTTTTTTTTATAAGAGGTCATGTGAATCAACATCTGCGAAGACGATTTTATAATATTTTAGCTCGCATGTTTACAAAAAAAAATTTAGAAATACTATATAACTAATCGAAGCTATATTTTGAATTATAGCCACTTAAACTGCATTTTATTTAAAAAGAAGCATGTCCATACATGTAGTTCGTATACTAGGCTTATGACGGTATCTATGAGAGATTAAGAGCATGATCATAGAGCTAGTTGATAAGTATATAAGAATTGCTTTTGAAGACTTAGTTGCGTTAAGGAGGGGTAATGGTTACCGTATTGGCATACACAAAGGGGGTTAGTATGGTTGAGTATTTAATGGTAAATCATATGGGATAAGTTTATGAATCGGGATCGTAGATTTCGATAAGCTAGGTGATACACGTCAAGTGGGTAAGTGGAAGATTGTAAGCACTCATTAGCGAGGACTGAGGATTGAATCGCATAAGGACTAGAGCACCTTAAGGGACGTAGTATTGACTAAATTAAATCGTACTAGGGTACAACGTATTTCGAAAAATACATATGGCCTTAGGGATGAGTCTTGTGAGCAATGCGTGGAGTTAAGGATTGTAATACACTTAAGAACTGATTTTAGAGGGTTGGTCAGGATGGCAACTATAAGTTCGATATAGACCGACGATTAAGTCATGAAACGTGTATATTGACGTTACACTTAAGGTTGATTCGAGCAAGGATAGGTTACGATCTATCAGGCAGAGGACAATGGATTTAAAAGAGTACATTGTGTGCTGACACACTGAATGATTTGAGAACTTAGTCCTGTACCGAGGAAGTGAAATGAGTACCATATCGGAATACGCAAGGGATACTAATTTCGGTCATGACCTAAGTAAATAATTTATGAATGGCTATACTAAGTCATTAATCTCGTAACGCACAAGTTTCGAGGACGAAACTTTTTGTAAGGGGGGTGGAATGTTACGCCCCGCACCCTCCGTAGGATAATTAAAAGGCAAAGAAGGAATTAAAAAGAGGTTAATGATAGTCAACAGTAATAAATTAGGAATTAAGTGCGAGGATTAATTAGAAATTAATGAGAGGATTTAATATTGGAATTAATTTATACTTAATTTTAGAATTAAATAATAAAGGTTTATCTTTTAAGATAAATAAGATAATAGATGTAATTTAGAAACACCAAATCTTACCCATCTCCCTATTAAACTGACAACGTCAGTTTCTCTCCTCCCCATTCACAGAGAAGCGACGCAGCCTCATTCCCCTTAGGCGATTTTGAGGTCTCTACAACCCTAAGGAAAAATCTCTCCAGGAATCAATCCAATCCTCATCCGATCTTCGTTTCTTCTTCGAGTAATCACAGGCAAGTAACTTTCTTATAAGATCCTATGATTTGTGAAAAGAAAAATGGCCTATTTTGTTATCAAATTGGATCACCATGCAGTAGATTCGTTCTTTGATTATGTGTATATGTTTATGTGCTTTCGTTTCAAGATTTGGCCGATGTATATGAAAATGTGATTGTTGTTGTTGTTGAATCTGTGAAATCCTGCAAATCCTTATCCCTTGAATCCCCTCTTGATGTGATTGCGTGGATGCGTGGGTTTGAGAGAGAAAGGAAGGATTTTTGGGTTGTTGTGATGGATGAGTCGTGTGTTAGGCTTGAATCTGTGATTTGTAATTCTGTAGCGTTTAATTCGTAGTTTAAGCATGAGATTATAGCAGGGTTTAGGCTTGGATTGATGGGGATGAAGTTTGGGATCAATTGGAGTTATGGTTTTGTAGTTTCTGCGAAAATCGCAAAGTTTCTGTGCTGGAATCGTGGACATCGATCGATCGATGTGAGGGGATGAAGTACATAGATCGATCGATGTGAGGGTATGATGTCCTCTGATGGACATCGATCGATCGATGTGAGGGGATGAAGTCACTTCGATCGATCGATGTAGGAAGGGCTGAGAGATCGATGTCCTCTGATGGACATCGATCGATCGATGTGAGGGTATGAAGTACATAGATCGATCGATGTGAGGGGATGATGTCCCCCAGTTTTGTGGGAAAATAGAGAAAGAAAAAGGGAAGCTCGGGGAGTCTTTGGGTGACTTTAGAGACTTCGTAAGACCTGATTAAAGGTAGCCTAAGTCTTGGGAACATGACCTAGGATGGTGAATCAATATGGGTGACTTCAACGGGTTCTCGAACCGGGTTTCAACGTGAATGACTTAGTAGGGTTAGGAAAGGAACGTACAAGGTGTCTTAGAGTTCAATGAAGAAAAGATAGGGATACTCTCGTAGGTTGTGAACTTTAGAATCAAGGTTAAGTGTGGACGAGCTAGTTGAGGCTAAGTGATTGATGAATAAGCTAGTGTACCCTTGAGTGCTACTTGTACTTGCGCATGTGAATGTAAATTGTATATGTGAACGAGAAGTATGAAGGAAGTAAGGAGTCTTGCATCATGGCACGTGCATTGCATAAGTTTTTGAAAAGAGAGGTGCTTCGGCACTGATTTGCGAAGGTGACCTACAGTGTTAACCGGGATAGAAATTTAAGCCGGGGTGCACTGTAGGGCACAAAAGACTGTAACGTTAACTGGGATGGAAATTTAAGCCGGGGTGCGTTACAGGGTATAAAATCCTCTACAATGTTAATCGGGATGGAAATATAAGCCGAGGTGCATTGTAGAGTTTACGAGATCTGTGATGTTAATCGGGATGGAAATATAAGCCGAGGTGCATCACAGAGCATACGAGCTTGTAACGTTAACCGGGATGGAAATATAAGCCGGGGTGCGTTACAAGGAAATGAGTACGAGACCGGACATTGTACATGCATTGCACTGATTTGAAAAGAAATGGCTCATGCATATGTGATTGTGTAGTGTAGTGCATATTTTGACATGCATCACGAGAGTCGTTGTGGAATGATTGCTCATGTTATGTGATCGTTATTGATTTGTTAAATTGCGTTTCGAATTGCTGTACCTGCTATTACGTGATTCATTTCTATATTTGGAAGTTTACAAGACATGTGCCCCTCAATTCTCTTGAATTATATATTACTCATGTCTTGCCATGTGTGATCCCGTATGCTTTATAAGCGGGTTACTTGCTAGCGTTTTTCGCTAAGGGTACTGCCTTTGACTTTGCAGATGAGCCTAGCTACGATATGATCTTTATTGAAAAGATGACGGAGAGTGGGCTGAGTGGGATACCTAGACCTTGTGGGCAAGACTGATTAGCTAATAGGAACTGCTTCCATTTGTTTCGGATTATGTTGTCATTCTTTTGAGGTTTTAGGTGGTTGCGACCATATACATTTGGGTATTCACGTTGTCTTTGACGTATTACTTTGATTGTTTAGATTGACATAATATGTTTCCGCGCTTATTTCTCTTACGTCATTGATGATGTGTATTCGAGAGATGAGACGTCTTGTAGTCTTCTCAGTAAGCTACGACGGGTGTACCGGTTCGGATTCTGCTGTCCGGGTCGGGGCGCTACACATAGCGGGGACTGCGACAAGGAGACCCACTAGCTCCGTACTTGTTCGTTCTATGTATGGATACGTTGAGTCAACAAATCAACAGAGCAGTGGAACAAAAATTGTGGAAGCCAATTCGAGTCGCACGACGAGGGCCTGATATTTCTCACCTCTTGTTCGCCGATGATCACCTCCTATTCGGGGCAGCCACTGATGCACAAGCTACAGTAATGGCAATGACAATGTCAGATTTTTGCCAAGTATCTGGGCAGAAAGTAAGCACATCGAAGTCACACCTATATGTCTCGCCAAAGGTACAACCAACCTTGGCGCAAAAGTTGAGCAGCATGTTTCTGATCCCGCTCACTCGAAACTTGGGACGCTATTTGGGGATGCCATTGCTTCATGAACGAGTCACTACCACTACATATAATCATCTGGTGGACAAGGTCAAAGGTAAGCTTGCAACGTGGAAGGGGCGATTAATGTCCAGGGCAGCCCGCAATATATTGATTCAATCGGTGGCGTCCACCATATCGTATTATGCTATGCAAACGTCCCATCTGCCTGCAACAGTCGTGAACAACATTGAGCAGCTAAATAGGAAATTCTTTTGGGGGGAATTTGGCACCAGTCGGAGGCTTCACACGGTAGCATGGCAGGAGGTATGCAGGCCGAAGTCTTGTGGTGGGACGGGAATCAAGAGACTACGCCCTATGAACCGTGCGCTATTAGCCAAGCTTGTGTGGATGTTGATAACAAACGAAGACGTGCTATGGGTAAAAGTGCTACGGGCAAAGTATGGATCTCCAGTGAGAGACAATGCACCCCGTAAATCGTGCACTCATACGTGGAGGAGCATTGTAGCGGCGGCACCAGTGGTGGCGGCAGGAATAGACCCGGATATCATACAGACGCTTAGACGGGATGATATTGATGCGGGTGCGTGGACGCGGAACTCGACGGGAAGATTCACGGTTGCGTCGGCATATCTGGCACAGATGGAACTGGGAGACCATGAAGAGGACGCTAAGTGGCGGAAAATATGGATGTTAAAGGGACCTCAATGGGGCAACTTTCTGTTATGGCAAGCGCGGCTAAACAAACTTCCAACAGGATATATGTTATACAAGAGGCAACTAAGGGAATCACCA
Source organism: Eustoma russellianum (assembly GCA_036186865.1). Classification (NCBI taxonomy): domain Eukaryota; kingdom Viridiplantae; phylum Streptophyta; class Magnoliopsida; order Gentianales; family Gentianaceae; genus Eustoma; species Eustoma russellianum. The sequence continues at coordinate 27,254,172 of AP025074.1, forward strand.
CAATGTACGCAATGTCACCGGGAAGAAGACACAAACCTACATGCACTAAGGGAATGTACCCCGGCAAAGCAACTTTGGAAACAACTGGTTCCTACACATTACAAGCATGAGTTCTTTAGGATGGAGGACAGTGTGAGCGGATGGATTGACAAAAACGTCACATATAGGACCGGAGAAGGGAAGCCTTGTGAGGCATGGCCATACATCTTCAGGGAGGCTCTTTATGCTATTTGGATGCTAAAAAACAGGGGTCAATGGGAGGAGGACTTTATTAGGCCACCTACATACAGTGTTGTGAATGATATATACGAAAGAGTTAGAAATATTCGTATAGCTTGGAGGCAGGATGACATTGCTTATACTTAGCATATATGCTTAGTGCAGGTTAACCAGATAGATTTTTGATGTACACATGTTGATATTCTTTGAATCAATAAAAAGATCCACTTTCCCCAAAAGTGATGAGAAACTAAGCAAAATTCAAAAGATTTTTCCAAAGTGATGAGAAGCTAAGCAAAATTCAAGTTAACCCACTAAAATATCCGTTTCATCTAATCATCTAAGGAGAAAAAACTATACACAACTTGATCATTCTAATGCAAATAATTTTTTTTTTATAGAAACTAACAATGTTTGGAAATCTCAACCTCATGAGAGGTGTTAACTCTACCACTAAACTATATTTTTGGAACAAGAATAAATGTTTCAAACACGCATAGCGATGGCTAGGTACATGCATATTTTATCTGTTTAATATATGTTTTCTCGTCCATCATATTTCTGGATTATTAAACTTAAATATAAGCCTTTAATATTCTAAAGAATAGGTGTTAGTTCTCTATTTTATAAAATTGAAATTGTTTTCTAATACCTCTGTCCTTTATTTTTGCCTTTTTGTAATTACATATGTGCGATTTGTCAAGATAATACCATTGCATGTTAACATTTTCTTAGTTTTTTTCATTAGTTCTTTTGCCCTTGTATTCTGTGTTATTGTAAGGGCTTCTCCCTTCGATGAAATGAGTATACATGTAATATCTAACGGATAGTTCAGTTGGTATCTAAATTGAGATATTTTAACTAGAAAATCACATATTTAAACCATGACATATACAACGTGAGTGTACTAATGTAATCTAGACCAGTAATAGCTTATGTCATGGTATGCGACCCAATCAGGTTAAAGAGTTGTTGGTCTAGTTTGTAGTAGACACATTGTATGTGTTGTCTTGTTAAAAATCTTACAACTCTAAGAAGATGCTGAGTTGCTAATTTACATCTTATGCGGAATTTTTAAGAAATAGAAAAATAAAAGTTTTAGTATTAATGTATTACCTTTTGCAGCTGGATTATACATGTAAGAGAGCTCATACATAAAATATTCTTGCATCCGTGTAGATGGTGAGGGGATGAGATCTTAGGAAGCTAAAAGTGAGGCCTCCAATCACGCGTCGACACGTGTACAAAAGCAAGGGAGTGTTGTAAATTCTTTTTATTAAAAAAACTGATTTTATACACGTGGCGACGCGTGATTGAAAGCCTCACTTTTAGCCTCTTAAGATATCATCCTGATGGTGAGAGGGAGAGACGGATATGAAAGAAAAATGCCACGATAAATTTAATACGGGACCTGTTCTACCATAGTCCCATACCTGTTGTCTCTCTATACTTATTTATTTATTTATTTATTTATTCATCATCATCATCATCATCATCATCATCATCATCATCATCATCATCATTATTATTATTATTATTATACAATTACTGTCGTCCCCATACTATTACCTCATTAAGTTCTTCCTCTCTTCTAATTTTTAATTTTTTTTTCACTCTAATCTACTGTCTCTCTACATTATTATTATTATTATTATTATTATTATTATTATTATTATTATTATTATTATTATTATTATTATTATTATTATTATTATTATTATTATTATTATTATTATTATTATTATACAATTACTGTCGTCCCCATACTATTACCTCATTAAGTTCTTCCTCTCTTCTAATTTTTAATTTTTTTTTCACTCTAATCTACTGTCTCTCTACAGAGGAAGAGGAGCACGCGGGAGAAAACCGGTAAAGAGGGGGGGAGGGGGGGGGGGGAAGATGAGAATTGATATGATAAAGAATAAAATTACGAATACCTTTAATAATATTTGTAGTCGTCTTTCTTTATTGTGGTTGGGAGGGAAAATGCTTACAGAAATAGAGAAGTTCATTGTGACATTTGCAACTTTAGTTTATCGGAGATTTCTGCATGCGCCTTTATGTAATTCATTATGAAATTCATCAGGATAAGTAAATATTCTTGTTTTATTTATAACTATTTTGTATAATATGTAAAAACGAATCATATTGTCGCTTCCCATATATTGTAGACTGATGAGGCAAAAAATACCCCTCGTTAGTCAATAACGGTCAACGCTGAAGTAGGGGCGTAAAAATGGTTAAATATGGCGGGTCGGCCTGGAGGTTGACCAGGTCACATGCAGACAAACAGTCCATCTCGGCCATAGGGCCCCTTTGCCATCTCGGCCATTCGGTCTCGGTGCCCCCTGGGGGCTAAAGATCTCACCTCGGTTTAAAGGCCCCATTTAGGCCTAAGGGTCACATCTCGGCATCAAGGCCTCATCTCGGCCTACAGTTCCATCTCGGCCAAAGAGTTGAACTCGGCCTCGGATCCGATCTACCTACTGATCTCGGACCACCATTTATGGCATCAACCACGAGCATCATGAAAGGTCCACCAATGCTCGACCACTTTCATCTCGGCAGGCTGACCCCATATCATCAGCCATCTCGGGCACTTCTGAGCGCTTCTAGAGGACTTCATCTCGGTTCTAGGAGTTTACCCTGGGTAATTCTACCAGGTGAAGCTCCCAGCCAGGTGTCCCAAGCTAGCTTACTCAGCTCAGTACCGAGCCACGTGGCGAGCATGCAAGAGCAAGAGTCAACCAAATGACCTCCTTGCCTGTCACGATTTCCGGGCTCTGCCCATGTATTGGCCCGAGCCGCCATATAAAAAGGCAGTGCAGCAGGAGAGAGGGGGACAAGCTTTTACAAACTACACTTTGACAACTCACGACGGTAACTCATCTTCTACACAGTGAAAACGCAGATTTACCAGAAAACCTCTATTTTACAAAACCTTCATCAATATATAAACCTCTCAAAAAATAGCCTTAACTGACTTGATCGTCGGAGGGTATTACCCGGGGCCGTAGATCCCGGGTCCTCTGACCCTTTTCCTTTGTGCAGGTCAGCTACCCGCCTATACGGACAATTGACGGAGATATAGCGGCACCACATCAAACAAATACTTGGTAATATAATCCGACATCATCAAAGACCGAATCTTATGACTTCTTTCGCTATAACTATAGAATTTTTGAAGTTACAGAAAAGCGTCGATAGTACATTAACCTAGGTTGTGCCATAATCTGAACAGAACCTAATATAATTTTCTTTTTCTCTTAAAAAGAAAAAAAGGTGTTGTTTATTACCTTTCTCAAATTCTAACGATATCTTTTGATGATGTTGAAATATATCGAGTCTTGTTTGAGTATTGTTGATGTAATAAAGAAAAAGAAAGACTTAAAAAAGACGGAAAAAAAAGAAGAAAGACAGACAATCATATACCATCCACAAAAACGTGTCACGGGATGACGAGGAATAAGGTGTGTTTTTGTTTATGTTGTTTTCTTTTTCATGATAATGCCAGAACAAGTATACCCAAAAAAAAATGTATTTGATTTTCTTATCCTTTCAATTTTTCCTTTCTATTTTTAACGGAGTTAATTATATTCTTTCTTAACTTTAGAATGTGATGGAATAAAGTAAAATGACTCACTAAATTGGTTATGTTTCTTATATTATGAAGTAGCAGTTGATCGACACAGCTTGACGCAATTTTTATTATAGGTCATCGGAAAACAACCTCTGTGTGTTTCTAACACATATGTATGATTATGTATATCCTGTAAGAAAACGGTGTAGGAATATGAACAACCAAGAGAAATCAAAGCCGAGACGTGACAAGATCGTCACTGTCCTTAAAGCAATTTTGCTCCTACCGAAGAGCAATGTAGTCTTCAAGCAAATGCTTCCCAGGATATAACGGCTATCTTACTTTCCTTTGCTCTAGGAGAGAAAAATTGAACTTGCTTAATAGAAAAGAATGATAGAGAAGAAAGTTGGAGGAGAAAGTGCTGAAATCTACTAAGTTTTTGCAAAGTTGTAGTGTTTTTTCAAGATACCAAGGCCTACTATATATAGGCCTTGGGTTGTGTTTTTGGCAACATTCAAAGATCATTTCAGCAGTTTTCTACACCTCCAGATCAGTTAATAGCCGTTAAAAGGTGAAGGGAGATGAACCTTGGACCAAAAGATGCAATTCAAAGTGAAAAGTTCTGACTGTTGGTACATCGATCGATCGATGTCACTTCAATCGATCGATGTCATCGATTGATGTCAGACAGAAACTTTCAGCTTTGCATCCTGCCTACATCAATCGATGTCACATCGATCGATCTATGTGATCGATCTATGTTGGACAGAAAGTTTACGACATTGCATCCACACCACATCGATCGATCGATGTATACATCGATCGATCGATGTGATCGATCTATGTACATCGATCGATCGATGTGATCGATCGATCGATGTGATCGATCTATGTCCAACAGAAGACCAACTTTATTCCAAGTGACCTTTTTTCAAGTTCAAAGTGTTCATAACATCTTTCAAACTCCCAAAACAACTTCATACAAGTTTTTATATAAGTTTGGAGTACATTTTAAAGTACTTTGACGTACTTTTCCAATATATCCGACCCTTATATCTTGTCATAGACTGGAGACTCTAAATCAATGAGATAATGTTGTTGTTGTTTGTTGTATCCTTTCAATTTTCCCATTATGATTCCTATGTTCGCTTGTCTACATGTTTAACCGTTACTGTCCTCTTGTTAAAAACTTAAAAAGCAGATGTTTTCAAAGTAAGTTCTAGCGAATCAATCAGCTTCTAGAAATAACTAGCAAACATAATTACTTTCATGGATTTACATGACCTAAGCATGATTTCTTCCTAATTTAACCCCTATCGAAACCAGTTGTACTCAAGTTTCTTGTACTTATTCCCAACAATAGGACGCAATTAACCATTACAAATTTTGTGTTAATGACATGATGATTCTTTTTCATGATAGCTGGATGGTCCCCAAGCAAGGGTAGCTCCTACTCGTTGCTGTCAACATGTGATTACCCATGCTGCTGATATAATATGTATGTTAAGATCGTCTAAGATATCCTCCATCCTAGGTATGTCGTAGCTCAATTGTTATTCGGATAATATATTTCATTTAAGGTTTATGGTAGCCGCAGTGTGGATGTTTGAGTCCCGCTGTCACTTTCTTATACCGGAGTGTGTTTGGATTCAGACACCTTGTGGTCATCATGTTCTGAACCTCTCATCTAGTTACATCCTCCACGAATGTTCTTAAAGCTACAAAAGTAGGAGCCCTCGAAATCAGGTCATGACCTTTTGCATCACTATATCCTCCATCCTGTTTTCTAGCTCCAGTTCACCTTTAATTAATGTATGTGCATGACATAGATATGTTAGAAGAGAAAACAGATCTGTTAGGGGATCTTCTCATAAGACATATTATTATTTTTTAAACATATAAGTTTATTTTGACTTTTCAGTATGATGTAAATTATACTATGTTAAAAAATCAAAGTATACTTATATTTTGAGATAAAAGAGAGTATATGATCTTTCTATCGATTGTTATAATTAGTTAGAACATTATAATCCAAAAGTCAAGAAAATGAAGTAAAAAGGATGCCTTTGCTTATTTAGGAATGATAAGATACTCGCATATGTTAAAAATACAGAAACTGCTCTAGCGCTCTTTCGGAAGTAATTCACATTGTGTTAAAAATTAAATATATATGAGGTGGAGCTATATTTACTCAAAACCTTAAAGTTACGTATGGCGTTAACTCTTTCTCATGTAATTCATATATTCCCAACATCCGCCCTCACGTGTCAACGTCTTGATATACACATGCATCTTAGAACCCGCCCTCAATCACAAACCACAAGCCATGTATGAACATCTATACTTGGTGAATGGAGACAATAAATACCCAACCATAGATAGGCCAGATAAGGTATGAGACCATATCTTAAACCTGCTCTAATATCACGTTGAAAATTAGGTTTACATGAGGTGTGACTATACTCACTCAAGATCTTAAGGCTATGGGTGACGGTACCTCATTCTCATATAACCCATATATTTTTCTCAAAATGAACAATGTGAGACTATATTCCCAATACACTTGGCAACATTTTTGTTCTTTGTATGTTTGATGAAATTTTGAACCTATCCTATTAGCACAGAAAATCAATACTTAAGTGTCAAATATAAAAGAAAAGAAATAGACAAGATTCTTTCTTCGCAGATTTCACAATAAAGGTTAGAAATTTAAGCTTAGGATTCAAGGCATAGTTTTGTTATCTTTTATTAAATAGATGAGATCATTTTTTTTATACTAGGCAATATGACATAATAATTTTGTGTCTTTACATCTTGTATTTAACCACTGGTCTCGCCATTTTTTTTGGGTTTGCAGATTTGAAGGGGACTGGAAAAAGAAAAGGAAAAAGAAATTGTCTTAATTTTTTTTCTGGAATAAAATATGTAACGGGAATATTGCAGTAATTCTTAAGTTTTGGAGTCATTAAACACCGACTACACATAGGTGGCATGCAAAGCAACCCACATGATAACTCTTATCTTTCTAGTGGGCATTAAATCTGCTTATGTAAGAGACTTATCCTTAATACTCACGGACAAGAAAAGATAATAGGGCCCTTCAAGAATTTGATGAGTCATACTCCATTGAGATATTTCTCCAATTATATGTTGAAAATATTGCTTGTATAACTATAATTAAATCAGCTACAATTTTCAATAGGGTTATCTCATTGAACGTAAATCTGGGAACAAATAATGCACTTATGGTGGATTTGGTTCGTTGGTAAGAATTGGATTATTGATTCGGTTTATCCCTTTTCTCCCTTTGTACATAGTATGATTAATCGATTTTTAAATTAATTATCCCACATGTGGTATGAAGTAATTATAATGGTAGGACTGGACTATTCATCCTGATATGATTTTGTAAGTTTAATTTCTGTTCACTTCTTATTATCTTAAAACTCATCCTGATATGACTAACCAACTTACATGTAGGGTGTTAACGAACCGAGCCGAACCGAATACTAGGTTTTCGAATTCGGATTCGTTTAGATAAACAAACTATTATGCTTGGTTCGTTTAGCTAAACAAACTTTAAAATTGGTTCGAATTCGACTCGATAACCTTATAACTATTTAAACGAGCTAAACAGTTCACGAACTGTTCGGCTCGTTTAACTAAACGAACCCCAATACCTATTCGAATTCGGCTCGTTAACAAATAATTACCGAACGGATACGAACCGAACACAAACCGAACTCGAACAGTTTGCGAACTATTCAGTTCGTTTAACATCCGTACTTACATAGTTGGAACATAAGAAACCTCCTATAATTGCTTGAAATACTTTCTTCAACCATAATGTTTAAGAGAAGTATAGGACTTGGTGATTACGTTACAGCGTGATATATTAAGTATTTTTCTTTTTCAAATATAGGAGGTGGCCACTCTTGGTCAATTGCTCGATCATCAAAAACGAAGATAAAAAAGTACGTTTCGATCTGACGTAAACAGTTTTATCCTACATTTTTGTACAATCGGCTGTTTCTGCGGTTCGAACCCGTAACTTCAAAGTCATAAAAAAACAACCTTACTAGCTAGTTGCTCTTAAGCCCGCCTTCTAAATTCCAAGACAAAGTCGTAACGTAAACATCAAGAAGAAAGCTAAGCATCATCAACCTCGTTTTTTCAATACCTCCATTTCACTATACATTCAGCTGCAATATATATCACGCTCTATTTCATGTATGTACATAAATATCTATATATCATCTACTACATTTCATTTATAATCTATCCAAGCTCTAAATAAACCAGAAATATAAATTTCTATGCTCACCTAAACATAAGATGAAACTTTGCTATCGGCCTCACCTAAATTCTGGCTTCAAAGACTCCACCAGTAACAGATCCAAGGCCACATGCCTTGCTAGAAAACTTGGATTAAAACTCAACAAGGCAATATTCATAGTCCTCATCTGATTCTTCAAGATTAATGTCCCTCAGAGGCCATAAGATATATTAATTCTATGCCGGAATAATATATTAACTTAATGTGTATATATAATCATGCCCGCCATACGTCTCTTACTAACAATATTAATTTTTCTTCGTCTCAACAACATGATCGATCAAAGGAACGGGATGGGATCACCTCACTCATTTTCCTCTCAATCCAAGCATCATCGTATGACAAGTGGCAGCAGAGGAATAGTGAGGCTAGATACGGATGACTCTCATCTAGTCTCACCACCACCTCATGCTGTCACGTGTCATACGGTGACGCGTAAGATGGAGAAAAGTGGGTGAGTTGATTTGATCCCCAAAGTAACGCCCTTGTGAGATGCGTTGTCTGAGAATTAAAACTTATGAATACCAGTTTAATCCTGCCAATTGAAGAGGCGGTTGCCGGACATCTGCGAGAGGGCCCAGCATTGCTTGTTGATGTAATGAAGTGGTTTGAGGTAGCTGGCTAAGTAGACTGGCAATCGAACTAGTCTCCTCCCCAGATTCTCCGATGCTCCGTTCGCCGTTTTCACCAAGAAATCTCTTTGTAGAGGGTGAAGTATTTCCTTCCTCGTTTAGAAACAGCGCCGGGAGGGTTCTCTTTGTAGCGGGAAATCCATTTGCAGCTGCAGCTCCGATCAGAGAAAGTTGTTGGCGTGACATAGATGAAGTCAAATCATGAGAAATTGATCCATCATGATTCATGATTCCGTCGAATATGTTTGTTTCATTATAGTCTAGAAAGTTGCCGTAGTTTGAGGTTTTGATTTCATGGAGTTTATGTGGAGTGCCAACTGATGATAATGGAGACATGGATGGTGGTATTGATGGCATCATATGATGATCACTCATGTCATCCCTCTGATCATGATCCATGGCTCTTGGTGGTGTACTGTTCTTCTTGTATATCCGACATAATACCCAATCATCAAGCTGTAATAAACTTTACAATAAGAAAGCTGAAAATAAAACTTATCTATTGGAAAGAAATAAAATAATTTATATAAAAGTGTATATGTCACACTCGCATCCACCCCCACAAAAGCGGCTGCTGCACAACTCAAGAAACATGTGAGCTTACATCACACATGTTAAACACTAGACTTCAGTTTTATGTCTATATCTATATCAATAAATTAATAAATAAAAGAAAAAGCTTAAACTAAATCCGTGAGATTTCTAGTTTTTAACCTAAATCTAATTGGGTTTTTTTTAATTATCATCATCGTTCGTACCCAGCATATCCTAACGACAGACAAAGCTATCGCTAGGGTCTGGAGAGGGTAAGTGGCACACAAACAATACATATGTCCTAAGGGATAGAGAGTTTGTTTTCAGTGAGACACCGACTCTATATGTAACTGTATATATGACACAATAATAAAGATATGTTGTGGTCTGGAGAGGGTAAGTGGCACACAAACAATACATATGTCCTAAGGGATAGAGAGTTTGTTTTCAGTGAGACACCGACTCTATATGTAACTGTATATATGACACAATAATAAAGATATGTTGTGATATTGTGTTAGTGAGGTAATTCAGAAAATACAAAATCGACTTACTCTTAGAGACCCTTTTTTGCTGCCAATATCACAGCCAGGAGGTTTGGAATTGGATTTGTTATCGGCAAGTCTATACTCATGCATAATCCAATTGGTTTTGATTCCTTTCGGTGGCTTCCCTCCATAGAAAACCAAGGCCTTTTTCACCCCAACCTTTTGAGTCCCACCGGAAGTCAACACCGGTTTATCAGTTCCGGTGGCCTTCCAGTATCCCGATGTCGCCGCCCGGTTCGGCCTAGCACCGTTAGGGTATTTCCGGTCTCTTGGACTAAAGAAATACCATTCTTGCTCTCCAAACGTCGCCTTAGCTGGAACAAAATCGCAAAACTCAGCCGTCACGTATAGTATATCTCTGGAAATACTCTTTAAATTTTATGCATGATTATACGAAAATAATGGTGATCATAATATTTTGAAATTTTTTTAAGAAGAAAAGTATGAATGAATTAACATAATATTTCGTTACCTGGTAATTCCCAGGGATCAAACTTATAGATATCAACTTCAGCAATAATGGAAACAGGAATAGGGGCGTTGGCAGCCTTTTTCTTGAGGTAGAAAACGACGAGCTCTTCGTCGGTGGGGTGGAACCGGAATCCCGGCGGTAGCTGCGGCTGCTGTGAGGCGGTGGATGAATCTGTGCTCTCCATTGATTATATTCGAAGCTCCAATTTGACCTGATTTTTGCAGTGTTTGGTTTGAAGATTGATCAGAATAGGGAGAAAGCACGTATAGAAATGCACAGTAATTCTCAAGAATACATTTTCATACCATTTGGTAAGAGGGACCATCCTTTTTATATTGGTACGGACCACCACGTCAGCCTGTGTCATTATTATTTTTATATCTTATTCTAGTATAATTAATCAAATATACAAGTGTCACGTCTAATGTATTTTGTGTCACATTTTAGAGTATAATATTCATGATAATTGAGACCTTACTATTAGGAAGGTAATATTAAGTTGATATGTCATTTGATATAACATATTATCTCATCTATTTATGTAATTTGCCATATCAACTTAAAAAATACAACATCAATACTTACACCATAAGTCTATAAACGTCAAGAATAATGTAATGTAACATCATAACATCAAAACTTATTGAAAGGATGTTATATATATGTTAATCTAGAACATTGATATAGCTTCACTATATACAACATCAAAACTTATGCCATAAGTCTACCAAATCTACACAAAATTTACATAAAATCTACTTAGCTTACATGATAAGTTTATAACCTACGCAATAAATCGAAAATTAAACGTTAAGTCAAGAACCAATAGGATATGCAGAACCAACATGATAAGTTCATTACATATACGATAAATTCATATAATCTATAGGATGGACCCAAATGTAGCTATCACTCCAGAGATATATTGTAGTTATTCTTAGATTTCGAAGAGAGAAAATTAGTTGAAGTTCGATTCGAAATTTCTTTTGGAGCAAAAGGCCTCTCAAGGTTCCCACCGTTCTAATATCAAAGAACATTGTGGATGATGTAAATTAGGAGCTCAAATGTCTTTTAGGTTGTGTGAGGACTTACGCGGTGATCCACACAAGGTGTCTCCCGCAAAGCAGTGGAACACTCACACTGTGCGTATCCGTGGAATCGAACTCTTGACATCTTAGAGCAAATCTCAACCCGAATAACTACTGAGCTATACCATGTAGGCTGATTCAAAATTTCTTTGACTATATGTAGGGTGATGGAAAATTAACCTGCTTTCTCCACACTTAAACATAATTCTTATATGTATACCAAGTGAAAATATATCCTGAGAACTACTTACCTACATTTTACTATAAAATTCATAAAAGAATAAACATTGTATTAATTTAGTAATATCAATTAGAAGAGTGATAAAGACGTATAGTTATTATGAAAGCGAAAAAAGTTATCACTTTGAGTCTTAGAATTTGACTAAGCAAACAGGTGGCAAAAATTAACATGTGAGTTCTTCAAATTTGAAACGAGAACCTTTACAAACGGTGATTAGTGATTAGTGATTACTAGTGATTTGCACTTAGCAAAAGCCGGATGAGATCTTAGGAAACTAAAAATAAGGTAGAATATGAGTCCTCCAATCACGCGTCGCTACGTATACAAAAACAGTTTTTTTTAAATAAAAATTGCAGCACATATTTGCTTTTGTACACGTGGCGACGCGTGATTGGAGGTCTCATATTCTATCTCACTTTTAGCCTCTTAAGATTTCATCCGAACAAAAAGCATAGTAGAACTGAAATAGAACCTATAGTCGGTCGACACGAGAAATTCCCGAGTGAGGCACGCAGTGACACGAGGTACGAGAAACGGTGTGTGCGGTCCACTCCACATCTTTACCCGGGAAAAAAGAAACATAGGCGATGAGACTCACGATTCCTTGTCGTACTTTTCTTTTTCCACCTAGATAGCGTCCGAGTATTTTACCATTTTAATTACACTAATTTAGACTTGTATCAAAAGCTCATTCACTACTCTTCGTAAGGCCACCTACCATTCAGTCTACCATTCAGTCTCAAGAAACATTACGAATGATGCAAATCAATAGTCCAATAACTTTTTAAGTTAGATAAAAACTTAAACAATAACCCACATATGATGTCTCAGTGCACACCAAGTGGTTTTGCATTTTGCATTCCTTGACCCTAAAGACACCTACCGCAAGTCCCAATGATCATTGTGCAGGATGCAAATCAGGAGCTCAGTGAACTACTAGGTTGGGTGAGGACTTACGCAGTGACCCACACAAGGCGTCCCCTGCAAATTAGGCGTTCGGACTAGCAGCAGTGGAACACACTATACGTGTCTCTGGAGTCGAACTCTTGATCTGTTAAAACAAATATCAACTCAAATACCAACTGAGTTATACAAACTAACTAATTTAGACTCAGTTTACAAAATGACTCGGGAGTCTGTCTTCTACTCAATGGTAGGAGGTAATTTTCTCAGGATGGATCCGATGCAAAAGTGGAGGCTCTCCAAGTTTTTTTTTTTTTTTTCCCCTTCTATTAACATATGTCATTTCGTCTATTATTTTTCCGAAGTCAACAGATCAAAATCCTCCTTCTTTTACAATGTAACTTAAGTGTACTGAAACTTTTTCTTACTGTGAAACTTGTTTTTACTGTGACTATTCTATTGATCCTTTCTATTTATTTAGTCCAACATTGATAATAAATGAAGTAAAAAAAATTGTATCATTTTCCATGATATATCCTTTGTGTTATTGAGTTTTTTTTAGCAGACAGCCATCTATATCCATATTTTTAATGTCTTTTACACTAAACATCTGTATTTTTTATTTGAAGAAAATATCTATAATTTTTATGTTTTGTTTCAAAAGTGCATATTTACAACTATGTCCCTACACTGAAAACCCTTTTCTCTTTTCCCTGAGCCGCCGGTCCACCTCTGAAATCCTAACGTCGAAGCCTCCTTTAAACTTAATTTTATTATAAATTTTATTCAGAACTTATACAAAATGATCACAAAAAACCAAGCTGCTGACATGTGATTGCATGTTACCACATCCATCTACATCTTCCTCTATTTATTCTCTTTTCATCCATGCAAGGCCATCTCTACCCTTCCCTGTCTCTCTCAGGCCCACCTCTATCTCTTTTTCTTCCTCCCTTCTTCCTCCTCCCCTCTCCTCTGTAGCCCACCCTTTCCCCTTTTCCACCACCATAAGGCATACCAACATCTTCACTATCACACACCGCCACTTCACACCATCACCACCACAAAGTTGTGTGCCTTCTTTCTTCGACCACATGCAAACCCCAAATGGTATCTATCTCTACCAAAATGGTCACCATCATTACAAAAAATTCTATAGCTATCATCTTTCCTCCTCTAAGAGTTCAGCTAACCATTCTTTAATTGAATGACAACATTAAGTTATTTGTTTTCGTTTCTTCAAAGACAAAATTTTGAATTATACAATGGAGAGGACCAATGGATGATAAGAGATGCTGAAGATGGTGAGGCTGAGGGAGACGGAATGTGTCGGGGTGAAGGAGGTAAAGCTGTGGGAGAGGGGTTGTGGGTGACAGGGCTATGGAAGTTGAGGCTGAGGTTGTCATGGATGGGGGAGATGGGGCTTAGGGTGGTGGGGAATGGGAAAAAGCAGGCTAGAATGGAGTGGGGAGGATGGTGAAAGAAGGAAGAAAAAGAGGGATAGAGGGGCTTAGGAGGGGCGGGGGAGGGGCAGCATTGCAAGAATGGAAGGAGGATGAGGAAGGGAGGAAGAGGTAGACGAATGTGGTAAGTTACAATCACAAGTCTATAGTAGATAACTTGGATTTTAATGAGTATTTTGTAAAAATTTTAGATAAAACTTATAATAAAATTAGGTTTAAATATTTTGTGGAAAAAAACTAGTAAAGGTGGTAAGATGTAATGACCTCTATTTTAACATCCATGGAGTTTGTTTTGACTTTTAAGTCTCTCTTTTGTAAAAAAAAAAAAAACATAAAAGATAGGTATGCAAACCATATCAATATTTTGCGATTTTCTATCGTATGTTGCATTTAAAATCGAACCTTTTTCACATGAATTTGTACATAATAAATTATGAAAAAAAGAAAATAAAAGAAAATCAGGGAAGTAAAACTTATAATAGCCGAATTATATTGGACAAATGTTGCCAGGACATTTGACGAGCATGCCCTCTAGGCTTTACTATCATATTATTGTCTTTAGACACCGGATAAGATCCTAGGAGGCTAAAAGTGGCAGAATATGATGCCTCCAATCACGCGTCGCCACGTGTACAAAAGTAAGGGGGGTGCTGCAATTTTTTTTAAAAGAAACTGATTTTGTACACGTGACGACGCGTGATTAGAGACCTCATATTCTGTCTCACTTTTAGACTCATATGATCTCATCGGCTTTAGAGACAGTGGAAAAGTAATGGACATTGTACTTGGAAGAATAGATGGATTATGGGAGCTGGCATTATTATCTTTTAATTGTGAGTTGCATCCAGTTATTGCTCAGAATTGATCGGTCCCCCTTAATCACAACGACAGCTGTGTTGAGTGAGTTTCTCTCTTTTATCTCATTTTTTTTATTTTTTTTCTCTAATTTTTAGAAAAGATCTGGGTGGAAACGTCATATCCTAGCCCTGAAGGCTCTCACCGCTCTAACCCAAAGAGTATTCTGAATGATACAAATCAGAAGCTCAACAACGTCTTATGTTATAGAGCTCAGTAAAATGTCAACATTTTTTTCGGCGTCTTATAATATTTGTCAACAATCCATAAATAGTAAAAAAAATATAAATTAACCATATATCTTTACTAAATGTAAGCATTTGTAAAACCAAAGTCTTTTTAATGGCAAATTTAAAAGTATAATCATTAAATTATTGTTTCAACTAATTTTTCTTAACTAAGTGCAATTTTTGACATGAACAATTTTTTAAGACATAAGAAGTATACTGAATCCTATTCGACTAAAAATGGATGAACAACCTTTTTAAAAGAGAAGGAGTATATTGTACGCTATTCGACTAAAAATGGATTTTGGAACTCAAAAAGAATAGATTTCATTGACTTTCTGTAACTATTTAGATTTGTCTAGTCGCTTCAAGTCCTTGTGATTGTGTGAAGCATGTGACGTCACTATGTGCAAGCATTACAAAATGTAAATTAAATAGACATTCACATCTTTGGTAGTCCAAAAAGTATTAGTCTTTATCGACATTTAGTTTTAAGCTATATTTACATGTTATGTCACCATATTTATTCTTTCTAATGTAGGATTTATTTGATTTATATTTTGTACTTTAATGACCTATTGTCTTCCTTGAACTTTAATAAGGGCGCACGAAAAGAGATTTAAATCTTTTATCTCTTTTATGTATTATCTTCTGACATTTTTATTAAAAAAAAGCTAAATATTATTAATTTTTATGAATATAATATATATGACATAAGCTTGAATCAAAAAACTGAGAATGAGAGAAATGGGAAAGGATTTTTACCCGTGAAAAGGTGATCCCCAATGGAAAAATAAAATTTTCCGGGTTAATAATTTCCCTTGACATTTTCTCGGGACCGGATCTATTCAACCCCACACCGTCACTCTCTTGTCCACCATTCGTCGCGTGTTAGCAAGGTGAAGTGGTGAGTAGATTGCCACGGGCAGTGAGCAGGGGGTTAGCAGATCCCATCTCCATTTTCTCACCCTTTCTTCTCCGCCGAGAAAACCCTCCCCACTCTAAGGCGGAAAAAGCCCTCCCCACCGTTTCCTCTCAAGACGTCCTGACGATTGGCATCAACTATTGAAGATCGGGGCTTGGACAGCACCATCTATCTATACACAGATTTGTTTGTTAGAAGAGTTCGATAGCCTTTGGTGCTCTATTTTTTCTGGAGATTCTGAATTCAATCAGCGACACTAGGTGATATTTATTTGATTGTATGACATGATATTTTTCTTCTGCTGGTCTTTGGTTGAAGGTGGAGTTTGATTTTGAATTTATTTCCCAGTTCTGTTAAAATTCAGAACTTCTGAAAGTTGGATTTTTACTCTGTAGTGGTTTGAACTTGATGGAGCTATGAATTGTCACTGATTTGCCTGTGGGCTGTTGGAGGCCTTTTTTTTTTTTTTTTTTTTGGTGCTCCCCTTCCCCTGTTAATTTGAGGCATTTTTCGAGGAGCGCACACAAGAGAAACCTGGTATAGATGGACATCGTGATTATTATTATTTATTCGTGAGCGAAGTCTTTTGCACCTTATTTCAATTCTTTCCTAACATATTTGATCGCCTATACTAGAGCACACATCTCATGATAAGTTAATTTGCATAAAAACAACGACACGATTTTACAAGATGAATATAAATTATAAGCCAATAAGATACAACTGCTTGGCTCATAAGCCTCGTTAAGTTTCTCTATTCCAGATTCATGCATGTGCTGCTTAGGTAGAAATTAGACTTACATGATCAGCTCCGAGTTGGTCCGTATAGTATTAAAAATAAGAAAAACCATATGTTCTGTATCACAATCCCTATTATCTATATGTAGCATGTGGCTTTCTGACTAGGTGACAAAACCAAGTTGCAATTTGTAATCTGCCGCTAGCAGAATTTTTGTTGCAAAGTGCTTTAATGCACTAACTAAGCCTCCTCAACTGAGCCTGATTTATGTTTGGAGGTATGTCTTCTTAGAAGCTTGAGTTGCATGACTACGATCCCCAGATCTCTTAGAACTGAGAATGGTTTTAGGAGTGGTCATTTACCAACTTCTATCTCTTATACATCAATCTGTGCATGTATTTCATTCTCATAATTTCGCTAATATGGGTAATTGATCTATTATATAAGGTTGTTCCCGAAGAACAAGAAGGTTGAGAGATGACATGATGAAATCAAGTTATTGATCTTTTGTTCATATCAGTCCAAAACTTGCCTTGTCATATTAGCTGTAGATTAACATCACCAGACAGAGGAAGTGATTTATTGTGGTTGATGTGTTTAATCACTTCTCCTAATTTTGCTACTGTGGGGTTATGGGAGCTGTTTTATTTCTCTTTAAGGTTTTCTTTAGAATATAAAGGTCACTGCTTTTTTTTTTTTTTTTTTTTTTTTT
>AP025074.1:27271655-27301439 GCA_036186865.1 Eustoma russellianum
TTTTTTTTTTTTTTTTTTTTTGACAAATGAAAATATTTAGTATGCAATATAAGCATCAGGTTAGTGTTCTAAATCTGGAGCCATGAGAGTTTTTTTCCTGAAGATTTGTGCTGCCATTCTTAAGATCTTAAGTTTTTTCTGTCACCAGTTGCTTTCTTCTAATTATGTGTGCCAAGATTTTGGCTGGATTACTATAAAACAGAAAGTTGTTGATAAAAAGAAAAGGGAGAAGAAAGGAAGGAAGTTGGCCTTTTTTTCAGTTGTCCGATTTTCCTCGTATGAACACTGGAGCTTATTTCATTGGATTGAATAGGGGAATGAAACTCCTTTACTGTAAAGAAATATCTATGCTATTGAAATTTCATTTCCTGTTTGTTGTACATTATCATTGTTATCATGATCGAATTAGTAAATAACTCCTGTTTAATTTTTTCTTTTAACTTCTCTTTCATCAATAAACTGGCAGCACGTCTCCATTTTGACTCGGATTTGTTTCTCAGTGTGGACGGATTGCTGCTGCTAGTGTCAACTGTTGCTGCTCATAGGAAGGCATCTGGCAAGGTGGAGAAATGAAATTTTCAAAACAAGTTTAAATCATAAATAAGATATATGTTCAGTTTTATCGTGTTAGATTTCAATATTTTTTAATACAGCGATGAAAAACAAACAATAGCTTAATAAGTTTTGTGCTTTTGTATTTGAGAGCTTCTGGGATGAAAAAAAGATTGAGATTGAGAAGTTAAAAGTCTGTAATTGTCTTTTCTTCTGTGTGTAGAGGATATTGTTTTGTTATTTTTGTTTTGCACCATTCTTCAAGTCTTTACCCTTCATTAATTACTTTCAAAAAGTCTAATTTGTCTTCGACTATCTTACTTTTCAATTTGTTGAATCATAATCACCTTGTAAGAGCTTAGATAGTTGTATAACATTCAAAATAGCATTATAGACGGTGATTAATGCACAATCTATTTGAGAAAAATTAGACAGAGAAAATAATTTAAAATCCGCAATAGATTTGTTTACGTCTATAAAAAAAATTGAGTTTGGTATGACGTCCATCGATTAATGTCTATTAGTATAGAGATCGATGTGTACATTGATCGGTCGATGTATTGAGTTTAGATATCGATGTCACTTTTTTCAATTGTAGCATTTTTATTTTTAGTTTATTGACATGATCGTTCCATTTCAGAGTTTGATGTTGGACAATATACATCCAATTTTGACCAATTCATAGAAGATTGATCGACGTCTTTGTTTTAGAGATCAATGTATACATCGGCCGATCGATATCACTGTTTAGAGATCGATGTTCTATTTTTATTGGGAACATAGATCGAAAGATGCGGATTTCGACATTGGACAATGTGTTCTCAATTTTATACAAAACTATATAGATCGATTGATGTCTATGTTTTAGAGATCAATGCATATATAGATTGATTTATGTAGCGATCGACGTGATTTTTTTATGAAAATTTATGTACAAATTGATGTCGCTTTTTTATTTTTCAAGTTTTTGTCATTTTCTAAGTATAATTTTTTTTAAAAAAAAATTCATTAAAACCTCATGCCTCAAATTCACATTTAGCATCTGAATTTCAGACTTTCCAAAAGCAAAAAAGATAAAAATGTGCTGGTGAACTTCTTTTTTAAATAAAAATTAAAAAATTTTAAAATTTTCTTTTGGGAGATCGGTTTTTTTTTTTTTTTGATGAAAGTGATCATTTTATTGCTTGGAATAACGTTTACAAAGAAGTTGTACGTTCTACGTCTAGCTAATTACATGGTATGTGTAATACTAGCATAATTACATAACAGTGTCAAATTCAGTTTCTGCACTCTCCAGAGGACGTCTCGGGAGACGACATGGTATGGTGGTGGGTGGTGATCCGTATCGCCGTGCTGGATAAAATTCCGTCAATACCAAATGGTGCACAATCCTTCTCGAAACATATAGCACCGTTCTAATCCGTTTGGTAGATGTTGTCGTGAAGTATTTATGTTGTTTAGTAACCATGTAGTGGCATCGCCGTTCCGGAAAAAAACTGGTATATCACCGGGAGATCGGTGTTTGCTTTCTACTGAACTTTCATTCAAGTTTCTTTCATAGTCAATCATCAGAACGATAAACACATGCAAGTGGTTCAGAAGAGTTGAGATCTCTTCACCCCTTTTCTCTCATCTTTTTTTTTATCATATGTCACGTGACACCAGAAGATGGTGATGCTAGATGAGTGGGTAAGAAGAAAGAGATGTATGAGGGGGTAGAACACACATGACCGGTTGTGGGAAGAGGGGTGAAGGAGAAAATGTGAGGAGATCTCATCGCGGTTCGGAGAGCCAACGAACAAAATACGCCATTGAATGTTGAAACTGTATTTTCTTTTTTTTTCTTCCATGTATTTCTTTTTTAACTAAAACGGTAAAGTGTTGATTTGATTTAATAATTATCTAAATAATTACAAATTAAAACACTAAGCGAAGCAATCAACTCCAACAAGAAAAAAGAGGCTGCGAAGAAATTGAAATTCGACCATACGATTTTCTTTTCCTTACGTGCAAATTTGTAGCTGAGCATACAAAAACACAATCAGTGGAATTTCCATTTTCTATTCGTTAAGTGAAATCAATATCCGTTATAGAATCCCTTCGTCCTAATGAGACCCAAATTAGGCAATACAGAAAAAGAAAAAAAAAATGATAGCAACAAAAGTTGGAAAATTTTATCATACTATAGATGCACCATAACATCGTAATTTTTACACACGATTATAAATTGTTATGTGTTCCTAGACTCCAGCAATAGCTTTTGCTGCTGTTGGGATTAGGAGCGTTAACAAACCGAGTCAAGCCAAATACTAGGTTTTCGAATTCGGATTCGTTTAGTTAAACGAACTGTTCGGCTCGGTTTGTTTGGCTAAACGAACTTTAAAATTGGTTCGAGTTTGACTCCATAATACTATAACTGTTTAAACAAGCCGAACAGTTCACGAATAGTTCGGCTCGTTTAACTAAACGAATCCAAATAGGTGTTCATATTCGGATCATTTAAGTAAAATTAACGAAAGAACTCGAACAGTTCGCAAACTGTTCGGTTCGTTTGAATCTGCTAGTTGGGATATAATAAGTATGATTGTTGTTTATAAATGACTTAACAATAAAAAACATGATAGAGTGATGAGTACAACATAGAATTCTTGGAAAGAAAGTCAAGTTTTCATAAGTTATGGGTGGCAAGAAAGCTCATGAAAATAGACCCCAGAGATTACGCCTAAAGAAAAGCAGAATCCACGACTTCTAACAACTTCAGGCATGTCACTATTGCATGACCATTCCGGGTTTGGATTCCTTAACCTCCACTTTTCTCACTTCCTTTGTGACCATTCAATACGTGGCACCAAATGGGTGGTGAGGCTAGATGAAGGTCACCCGCATCTAATCTCACCACCCTCTTGCTGCTACATGTCGCGCGGTCACGCGTCACCGCACCACTTTTGCGGTGAGTGGGATCCTATCCCGACCATTCCACATGTCATCCAAACCTCAATAATCAGTTGCACATAATTACATACTTATGTTTCACAATGGAAAAAAAAAAATCATTTGTTTGGTATGCCTCAACTACTTTTGCCTCTCTTAATATCTCCCCCCCCCCCCCCCCCTTGTGGATCCTAAGTATCCTACAAACGCAAATTTTAAAATGATTTTTGGGTATTCATGTAGGTTTTTGTATTTTTAACTATTAAGAGATTGATAATTATGGATAGGTTTTTCGTTTTTAATACAATCATCAAACTGATGTGACAAAATGTCTGATATTATGTTTATGTTATTAATTAATGAGTTATTACTAAGCTGTTTGGTAATTAAATTTTCACCACAATTACTTTACCTACATTTTTAAAAGTTAAATTTGATAATGGGTAGTGGTGGAATTCGGTTCTTGAAAATGGAAAACTTCAGATTTTGGAGGGCTGAAACGATTCTATTTGTCAAAAATATAAAAATAAATGATATAGTCAATACATGCAAATTTTATAATAGTCAATTAAAGCCTGTTAACTAATAATAAGCCAATAGAAAACATACTACTCGCATCATCGTCACATGTCAAATTTTTTATTTTATTAATTAATGACTGTTTAATAGTTATTTGTAAACCACCATAAAACCTGTTGCCAACATAAACTAAAAAGGCTCAAAAATAAACTAGAGGAGCGGCATGGATCTTTATTGATTTAATTCATCGATCTTTAATTTTAAATTACATAAATCATGGTTACTTCGTATTAAAATAGTCATAACAACTCAATAAATTATGTTCCGGTAACAATCATATATTTAGTTTTCCAACAATTTGATACAAATTTACAGTCGAAAAATACAAGTTTCAAGAGAAAGGAAGCTGACAATTTAAATTTTTTTCCCACATCAATAAAATTGAAAATCCTTCTTGTTTATTCAAGCATTTTGAAATGCACTTTTTCCGTCGAATAGTAAGTCAACAAAACTCCCAGTATAATGCTTCTGTGACGATTTAACTAAAAGGATCTTTATTATGTCGACATTATATGCAAATTTCAAGCAAGAAAAGACAGCACCAAAGTTATCCTGCAGGTGCATGTACACAATTTTGGAGCATATCTAATATCACAAGCTAGGGCTGTAAATGAACCAAGCCGTTCGGTTATTCGGCTCGTTTGGTTCGAGCTTGAGTTTGAACTCGGCTCGGATAAAAGGTTAATGAACAGAGTTTGAACACCTTTTTCTGTTCGAGCTCGGTAAGTGGCACCGTTCGTTTAAGGTGTTCGGCTCGTTAATGTTGTTCGTGAGTTAAACGAAACAAGCTTGAACAAGTAAATATGTTTGTTTAAATAAACGAACAAGCTCGGCTCGTTCGCTAAGTTAAATGAACAGAGCTTGAACAACGTGATGCTCGGCTCGTTCGGCTCGTTTACAGCCCTATCACAAACACAACTTGAAATTAAGATGCATGCATGAAGTCAACCAAATACTTTCAATTTTTTTTCATGTGCTTTTTATAAAAAAAAGGGGAAAAAATCTCAATACCAAAATTCAAGTAGTTTTGTGTGTGTGTATATATACACGAATATATATATATATATATTTATATATATATGTGTGTGTGTGTATATATATGTATGTGTGTATATATATATGTATGTATATGTATATATATGTATATGTATATGTGTGTGTGTGTGAACTTTTAAATATCGATATCTATTTACATTTTTTTTCTGCTCACAAATCAAAGGTGAGGATGATTGAAAAAGAGACAAGGAATGACAGCTAGAATAGAACAATGTCGAGAAAGAGTTTATTGCTCCACATAATCAATGGGTTTTAATTAACTCCCACGAGTATAATCTGATATTGTTATGTTGTAATATTAAGTGTATGTTATACTTAATATTGTTACTGTGTGACTTTAAGATCACAGATTCGAGATGCGGAAAGAGCTTCTTGTAAAAAGTGTAAGAATTTTCAGACTCCTATTGTACCGGAAACGCATATCTCAAAATCATCAACGCCGAATGTTAAATGATAAAGTTTTTAATACTGAGCAAATGAAATGTTAACATTACTTTCAAGTCATTGCTTTTCTTATAACTTTGTAAATTCCTTTACCGTGAATTCTTTAAATGAAAACAAATTGTAAACTTAAAACATTCAAATGCCAATCACTCTATTGATAGCATTGCATTATAAAAGTATAAACCAGTCAAAAGGAAGTTCGTATATATAAATCTTTTTCTTGCAACATAATGTTTGCCGAAGTCTCCATATGAAGCTTTCCATTTCCAATAGAGTAAAAGACACCATCTTTCTTGACTTTGGAATATAATGAAATAAAGCAAAATGTCTCACTAAATTGGCTTCGTCTTCTTATATTGTGAAGTAGCAGTTGATCGATACAGCTTGACGCTCATTATGGGTCATCGAAAAACAACATCTGTATGTTTTTAACACATGGTACGATTGTGTAATTCCGACCCTCCATACCCCGCTATAGGCGGGAGCCTCTACGGCAACAGGTAATGTTTTTGTTGTTGTATTGGAATAAGAATACAAAAGGTGCTCGTGCGGTTATATGCTGTTTTACTTGATTTGGTATTACCGTGGGATCTACGTTTCTAAAGATATGTCCAGCATGGTATACAAAAATCAGAAATATATCTGTATTTTGGCATTAAACGTGGATATCATCCCTGAACTGCCAAGCACTGAGTAACATCAGGGTTGCCATCATTCATGGAAAATTTCACCTAGTGCCTTTCATTTTCTTGAAAACTATACGTACATACATGTATCTAAGCGTATATATATGTGCGTGCGCGTGCAAGCATAACAGTGTGTATGTATATACATGTCAAGTTGAATGAGCTTAATAGCTAAGAAATGTGACTGTGTATAGAGTTTGTTTTTGCTTGGATTTTCCAGAAATGGAAATGGATGGACATGTGAGGATTGAGATGGCATTTGGTTTCTATTCTTGAAAATGAAGACGAGGGGTTTCGTCATTTGTCTTGATCCAAGCAATTAGCAGCAAAGGCAATATGTTCATATAGCCATTAAAGCTGCTTTCAAATTTCGACAACAGAATAATTAGAAGATATATACTCCTTATCTCTTTGGAGGAAACTTTTTCTTAGATGCTTTTGTGTGCTGAAATTTAATTGGTTTGCTCAGCACCTTTAATGCGCATGGATTTCATTGTTTAACCCAATTTAGAATAAAGTAAACGTCAAGATTTTAATGTGTCCAACCATTGTATTTTGAGATACTCTACATAGTGATGTTGGACGAACCGAACAGTTCGCAAACTGTTTGAGTTCGGTTCGTATTAGTTCGGTAATTATTTGTTAATGAGTCGAATTCGAATAGGTATTCGAGTTCGTTTAGTTAAACGAGTCAAACTGTTCGCGAACTGTTCGGCTCGTTTAAACAGTTATAAGGTTATCGAGCTGAACTCGAACCAATTTTAAAGTTTGTTTAGCTAAACGAACCGAGCCAAACAGTTTGTTTAACTAAACGAATCCGAATTCAAAAACTTAGTATTTGGTTCGGCTCGGTTTGTTAACTCGGATCTGTACATAGATGCTCTGCATGAAAAGGATGCTGTTACTTGTTTTATAAATTTTTTGGGGTTTTTGTTTAGGTTGGTTTCGAACCACATCTTTAGGGTAGAGAGTCAAATAAAAACTCGGTTCTTTAGTTATTATTACAGTAGTCGGACTTGAGACTTCATAAACTCTTGTTCTTATTCAATGTCAAAGCATGTCTTTATAACGAATAAAACTTTCAATTAGCGAACTTGGAGCAAATATTATCAGTTTCTTAACCAATGAAATATACAGTATACATATTGGCATCTTATAATAACTAATCACAATTTTCTTGATTGACATTTTTCTGTTAAACATTTGTGTTTTATAAATTAAGTCACTCATAGTTGTTCTAGGTGTAACATAAAACATACTTTGAACTTGTTATACGCCAGCAGAAGTCCAAAGGAAAACACTATGGAATTACAAATTCTTTTATAGTGAAATGAAAGTTTGTTAATTACAAATTAAAGTATCGAACACAAGTTTGCATATACAACATTTGGAGTTGATGAATGGAGTAGGAGGGGAACATGAGTAATGCTCTAAGTTTTGTGTGACTCGATTGTTCGAGTACTTTTAATTGGGTTGTATCGAAAAGTTTACATACAATTCAGACAGAGATAGTCTCCGATTATCTTGACGATGAACCTAAGTTGGAGTTCAAAAATGCCTTTATAAGCGACAAGCAAAGCTGCTGCGGTCAGAAATCGAAATGCATTCCTTAGACGCAATTGTGAAAGTAATAAACATGAGTATGCAAAACAGGAAAAGTAACATAATCTAGTTCTTGCATTTTCAACATAATGACAAAGCTCTAATCTTGATCATATCATTAATTCCACGTCATTCTAACTATATGATATGATCGGGCTGGGCTTGCTAAATATCCCAAAAGGGGTGACTCAAGGCAACACAACGTTTTAGTGGGCTAGGCCACTGGGTCAGTAATGGATTCTAAGGCTAATGTATTCAAGTCGAAGATAAGGTTGTAGAAATTTGACTTTGCCAGCTAATCACGGACCATCCTTGTCTGAACTTTTCTTGTCCAATAGGAAAATTCGGCTGGATTGGATAATCCATATACGTTTTAGCCCAAGATACAGAAAGTACCCGAATTTCCCTATTTGTCTTGTCTTCATTTCATTTACCCTTTTATCCCATCGATTAGGAGGAAGACAGATCTTCTATATTGACCTTTATCAGATTTTTTGTCACATTTTAAATTATAATATATTTATTTAAATTATACCAAACTAATATATATAGCATAATCGAATCTAATATGATAGAATATATTCTGTCGTTTAGGAACATATCTTGAACTTTGACTTGAAAATATAAGAAGGCTTTCGAGTCAAAAGAATTTAGGAGCAATAAGGATTCATATTGAGAAGGACAAAGGCTAAACGGGTGATTCAATATTCAATGTGGTCCGAAATTTGCAAATCTTATTATAATAATGATGATGATTAACTTTATTGACTCACAAAACGTAAATTACATGAAATCAATTAAAATTATATTGAAAAATTAGAAAGCATCATTATAATAAAGAGTTGATATATCAAATTATCAATAAAAATGGTATAAAACACTCTACCCTCCTCAAAAATATTGTCGTTAAATATGATAATATTTTTAGAAAGAATAAAATATTCAATATAGTAATATTTTAATTTTTATATCATAATTTTTAATATGAGAATATACGGCATCATTCTTTTACACAAAAGTCCTTTTCTCTACATAGTAAAAAGGTTAAAATGTGAACAATAATTTTATTCGGAAATGTATAGACTAAAAATTGTACGTTATAAATACGGTGCCAAGCGATAACTAAGAAGACTTTCAAGTCCAAACGAAAATCAGGCGCAAGAAAAATTCATATTAAAAAGGACAAAGGAAAAAAAAAAAGGTTAAACCACTAATTCAATATTCAATGTGGACTGAAATTTCTAATGCAAATTATTTAATCAAAATAAGTTGACATTTATTAAAGAAACAAAAATTTGGTTAATAGCTCTGTCAAGTTTCTTTGATGGGGAACTGAAAATTTATGAAAGGATTAATCATGTACTAACAAAATGCTACATACACGTTTTAAAAACGTTACATCCGATTTTCTTAAGTGTTGAACAAGTCCTTTGAGTTATGATACCTATACAAAGACGCACTCGTATGTGTTATTAAGGGACCTCTGATACATTGGGTGATAGACCATAATTAAAACGTCTGTTAGTCAACAGTCAACGGTTCAACTCCAGTAGCTCAACACTCGAAGTACTGCAGTTCAGCAGTTCAGCGTTCAAGCGTGGCTGTTCAACCTCGGCTGCACCTCAGCAGGGCATCATGACGCCCTTATAACATCGAAGAATATGCCAAGGTTTGCACCTCGGCACCAACTTCAGTTTATGTTCAAGTGCCGCACTTCGGACCACTTCAGCGGGATAAGGCCAAGTCATGCACTTCGGCAAGGCCTAGTCATGCACTTCGGCAGAGTTCAGCTGTGTACCACAGCAAAAAAGCTAAACACGATATGACTTTGTGGGACCCTCAAACAGAGGTGCAATTCAAATATAATGACTACAGCTGGTTAATCTTCCTGAACACGCCAAGGTCACAACAGCCGGCCTATTAGTCACATCAGTCAGACTACTGATCATATCAGCAGACCTACGGCGCCTTAGGCTTTCTGTCCCAAGCAAGCATCCTCTCCACAATCCACTATCAGGGGCTTAAAGCGGAAAAAAGGTTTATAAAATGGGGCCAACCAAGACAAAGAACGGGACCAAGATCTCAATCCGGGATTATACATTCATATTCCAAAGCGAAATCTATACACTCTGTTCCTCGGCAAATACTGTGAGAAACTCCTAACTCACCTCCTAAATTAAAAATCTCAGTGAGATATGGCCCAAACTGACTTGAGCGTCGGAGGGTTTTTCCCGGGGCCAACCTCCCGGGACCTCTGACCTGTGCTTCCTTGTGCAGGATAATTGGCGCTATTCCAGTTACATATTCTCAATCCCGGTTAACAATTCTTCACGTTGACTGACGGAGCTAATTTGAGGTCATCAAGATCCTTGGTGAAGATCCGGCTTCATCATTGGGTTTTCTTGAATCATAATAAAGTGGCATTGGTGACATAGGACGATGTTACTCACTTTATTTTAAAACATAAATTCATTTATATTTTATGATAGGTTGAGAAATCAAAAATTGATACATTTTGAAATAACTAATTATTATTATTATTTTTCAATACAGCTGTTTTTTTGTCCTAATTCACATGAAATAGTTGGACATCACAATAGCTTTTCGCAATATAATAGCGGTCTTGAAAATCTTCTCTTTGTTTTTCCACAAGGCATCAGCTGTAGTTAGGCTTGTCAAAACTTACCAGATATCCGACATCCGAATTCGAATTCGGCTGTCCGAATCGAATATGGAAAGAGCTGTACATTCGTTTCACCGTATTCGAATTCGTATCCGAATAGTATTAGAAAAACAAATACGAATATGGTATAGTCATTACCGTATCCGAATATCCGTATCCGAATAGATATTTTTAAAATTAAATAAAAATATATAATAAAATATATAATAATATATAAACAAATATGTAAAAATATTTATTTTTAAAATTTTAAAAAATATATATATGAAAATATGTATACGACCGCTATACTCACTGTTGTAAATTTGCTGATTTCGAATTCGGATATCCGGATTTGGATATTCGAACAAATTTGAAATAGATATAATACGGATTCGGATATCCGGCACCGAATTCGAATCCGAACAAATTCGAATTCGGATGACTTCCTAAATATCCGTCTGGATTCGGATACGAATTCGGATATAGTTAGACAAAAACGAATTCGAATACGGATACTGTGTTACCGTATTCGTTTTATCCGTTTGACATCCCTAGCTGTAGTAGAAAGCTAGTCTACAGTTTTAATAGATGATCTCCTCTGAACAGAGTACTTTTAAGCTATTCATAATATGCTACAGGTGCTATTATCCTTCCTACAAATGCCCCCTGGCATGCCACCAAAAGAAATGATGGTTTTGCTACTTATAACAAATAATTACTGTCATTTGATGTAGCGCCCCGCTCCCGAGCCCTAGCATTGAGAACAGTGCACCCGCCATATCTCACTAAGGAGAATACAAGGCGTCTATACAAATCAACTATACGTCATCATAATAACGTAACTTGATGTTAGCGGAAGTCATTACTAAAACCCTCGATAAAATAATCATCATCAATAACACAATGTCTAAAAATTTCTAAATCAATACAATAGTCAAATGTATGTAAACACTATCTCGAAAATACATAACCTCGAATATCGAAATAACCGCCCCAACCAATCCTCGAAAGTCCCGTCTGAATATCCTTAGTCTTGAAATCTCCCGTCTCGATCTCCCACGATATACTAATACCTGTGTAAGCATACCCTAACTTCTCATGCCTGCAAAACTGGTGGGTGGTGGTGTGAGCCAAAATCAACGGGCTCAGTAAGCAACTTACATATACTTGTTATAGAAATCATACATGCAGAAGCAAATACAAATAACCTTTATAATTAACATACATGTCCTTAGTCCACAAATAATTTCACTTAATTATCTTAACAGTTAACACTTCAAAATCACCAAAATAAATAATTCATCAGCTCAATCTCAATTAACACGATGCATTCTCTTCTCAAATATGACATACACAACAAATAAATAATCACATAACAAAGAAGAGAACAATACATACCAATGAAGTAGATAAACTGCGGAAGGTAAGTCACTCCACATAATAATGCACAACTTCATGATGCATGCCCCTGTCTGCGTGTCACGCGTAACAAAAGACATGTCACGCACGATGCTCATATCTCTACCGTGCAATGCATGAACCTCGAGGGATCCTACCACACGCCTCGTCAGGCCACACGCCCCGTCGGGCCACACGCCTCATAGGGCCACACGCCTCGTAGGGCCACACGCCTCGTAGGGCAACACGCCTCGTAGGGCAACACGCCTCGTAGGGCAACACGCCTCGTAGGGCCACACGCCTCATAGGGCAACACGCCTCGTAGGCCACACGGCACATAGGCCAATGCAATGCTCGTGCCATGAATGCAAATGCATGCCATACGTAATCTGGTATATCCATACTCATACATATGCTCGCGCCCATACACGTGCATATATACGTGCATGTATACTCTCACACATCCATATACATATATACAACGAACAGTACACTTATGCATGATAAACATTATTGCATAGATAGACCACTTACCGCTAATGCATGAAATATAAGAGCACAAATAGATCATTTACCTCTGATGCATGACAGTATAACGAGCACAGATAGACCACCTACCTCTGATGCATGACAACATAACAAGCATAGATAGACCACTTACCTCGAATCGGTCATTTAGCTTTCTTGTTCTATGCTCGAATGTGAAGAAGGTTATCATAATATAACCATAAAAGTCTCTGCTTTTACATGTCCAATTTATCCTCTGGAATCTCCAAAATTTGAACCTGTAAGTTAATTATTTGTTTATTAATTTGTCTCTTCAACCTTACTTTTACACCACAAATTCTTCCTCCTTTGAATTACTCTTATTCTTTCACTAAAATTATCTAACCAAAATACCTTATAATATAAAAGACCACTCAATCCATATATACATAAAATAAACCCCAGGCAGCGTGTTCTTCTATACCACCACTCTTACCCATAAATATACACTTAGCCCACATATATATAACAACCAAGTTTTCAATTCCAAATATACATTATATATGTATTTACATGTAAACTGCGGCACACAATTTATATACCTATCTCACGTCAAACCACTGAGCTATTTATTTTCGGCCCTATCCCAAACACTTTAATTTAACTAAGAACATAAGATAAAAAACAGCACTCACGTAAAACAATTATGCACCAAAAATAACATGTACAATCTTACATGCACTCACAACAATGTTTTTTTTTTCCTTTTCGTTTTTTTTGTTTTCCATTTGGCTTCCATAATGCACACGAAGCCTATGCTACTGTTGGGCCAAATACGGATGCTATTTTCATGTGAGTAATAGTCAGCTATATACGAGATTAATATATATACCCGATTTACATTTATGCATTTATATCATATATAATCACTTCTTCAACCTTTTATACATAAACACATATATGCACCGTTTAACCTCTCATTTTCGACCAACATCATAATATTATTGTGTACATACATATATACATACACAAAAGTTTATCTACTCATGAAGACAAAAACAAATCATGCATGATCCTTGTTTAATATTAAAAATATAGCATATGTTTTACAACAATCATAGCAAATATAATGAGGCTACTTACCTCGCTCGGATTACACTATACCGTATTTGAAATCGAGGTTGGGTTGAACCAAACTTTCTTCCTCTTCTTTCTCCTTTTCTTCTCTTTTTTCCTCACTTTCACTCTCGCTTCTCAGCACTTCCTCAAAACATTTTTTTTTCCTTTACTCATAGCACTTCACGGCACCTTCCATTCTCTATTTGATTTAACCACTTGGCCTTTTGGCCTAAATACTTAATAGGAATTGGAGTTCATCTCCCCTAGTTTAATTAGGATAAGGTAGCATTAATGGTGGTTATTTGAATGGATTTTTAAAATATTATGTCATTTCAAAAAAAAAATTTATTCTTATTATTTTTTTCCGTGTTGTAACAGTCTACCCCCCTTACAATAAGTTTCGTCCCCGAAACTTGAGTATGGTGTAATCAATGACTTAGTATGATTCTACTTGATTCATCTTCTAGTTACATGTCCAAAATACCCATCAAGTCCTCCGGTTTATTGCTCATTACACTTCGTAGATATAGAATCCAGTCTCAAAATCAATTCTTATATACTTACGAGCTAGTTCTATGGTCATTTTCTTACTTTTTCAGAGATATCATCATCAATCTAATATACGAAGTATGTGCATGGACATATTCTTCTTCAGTTTAAAGAGAAGTAACTTACGTAGCTACAATTTGGAATACCGATTTAACTGTTTAAAATAATATATCTTCTAATTTTTTAAACACAAAATCCAAAGCATCATATATTTGTTTTCACAACGCGGTGTCTCAACTGACCGTTTATAACAATATGATATATCCAGTTCGCAAAAGTATTGCAGTTAAAACCACTTTGAAACAATTGAGACACATCAATCATAAAAATTTCTTTTTACAAAACGACTTGATCACGATGCCCTTTTTCTTTCAATGAAATATATGTTTTGAAAGCTATGTTTTGTTTGGCAAAATACAACAAATGAAACTCAATAAAAGTGGAGTTTCATCAAACAATTTGAATACGATACCTTTCTTTTTCAAAAGAAGCATATATATATATTTTGAAACTATTTCTACTTCACAAAATTAAATAAGTTCATCGCAAGCAGATAAATATATTCCAAAAGAATTTAATGGTAAAATGCTTGCAATATCGCTATTTGACAAATATATTTTTTTTTAACAAAGTAAATATAGCCAAACAAAATTTTGAGAAATATAAGAGATATATAAATATATCGTTGTTCGAAACATCAGTATTTTTAAAAAAATATCAATTTTTTTTGGTGAGGGGTAGTTGGAATTCCATTTTGTTGCTATACGAATTCAGAAAGGGGTATAGACTTGCAAAGTTAATAGACTAAAAAAAACTAGTTAAAATATTTAGTAGCAAAAATCTTTGAAATACCTTTAAAATGTAGGATATATCTTGGTGTACGCGCTTATACAAAAACGTTTAACTACTTGAAAATTAATCCAAAAAATTCGTATAATTTTTTTCTAAGTCACCCCTTAATGTCAAAAAAAAATTCCACATATGTATCATTTCTCATAAATCTTCAACTTAAGTTTTCAATCCTAGCATGACACACTAAATATTGATCGACTCAGGGCATTCTAATCCATCATGCTTTCAAGCATCACATTGATCCACTGTACTTATTCACTTGGTTATTTAACCGCTAATTCTAATTTAGTTATGTCTCACCTTAAAAGCAACCACCGCTTGTTCATACTTACTATATTTCTGTTCAAGCCTACTCGATAAATCAATACTTATGTGTTCCTATGAAACAACACTTAATCCAGGTTTGTAATAATTTGTTATTTCACTGTACTCATTTTAGTAATGCTTGCTTATCACTATTAGTCAATATCTCTAATAGGACTAAAATCTTCGGCCGAGTTGATACTCTAAAATTTAACATCCTAATCATAACTATAACCCCTTTGTACGGTATTCTTTGCTAAACTTTACTAACCATAGCGCTAATAAATCGTTACTTAGTCCTTATCA
Organism: Eustoma russellianum; assembly: GCA_036186865.1. Classification (NCBI taxonomy): domain Eukaryota; kingdom Viridiplantae; phylum Streptophyta; class Magnoliopsida; order Gentianales; family Gentianaceae; genus Eustoma; species Eustoma russellianum. The sequence continues at coordinate 27,287,184 of AP025074.1, forward strand.
TTTTACTACAATCATCTCTTAGGAACTACAATCCCCACTTAGACGTAGTCGCGTTTCGACACTACCTGCCGATGTAGAGGCGTGAACGTGCTTTATTTATAATAACGATACCGGTTTGCATGGATCAGATCTAAGGAATTGTACAAATGGTTATAATCAGCACTTAGGCAAGGCAATTAATTCAGAGTCGTATGGAGTGCTCTAGGTATATGTGGCATATCCCTTATCCGATCACCACTTAGGTTGAATGTCATGACTTATTTCTATAATCGATGCTTGGTATCATCATTCCTTACTTCTATCATCATTACTTATTTCTAAGTTCAATGCCTAGAATATATCGAAGCTTATGACTAAGATCAGTACCTATGTTCGAATCTTCACCTGATGTTCATGTCACCACTTACGTCTATGATCACTTCTTATTTTTAAATCATATCTTATTATATAATCAGTGTTTACGACTAAAATCAATGCTTAAGTCGAAGATCAACTCTTAATCAAGATCGTCGCTTATGTCTAAAGTCGTGACTTACGGGTAGAATCATCTCTTAATTTCTCAGGTCACGTTTCTTTTCCAATAGCATGCTTAGTATATATAATCATTGCTTACGACTAAAAATCAGTACTTATGTCTAAGATCATGATTTAGAAGCAAAATTGTAGCTTAATTTCTAATACCAAAGCCTAAATGTATGCTTCCGCCGTGGATCTGGAGCCATGCTCTGATACCACCTGTAGCGCCCCGCTCCCGAGCCCTAGCATCGAGAACAGTGCACCCGCCGTATCTCACTAAGGAGAATACAAGGCGTCTATACAAATCAACTATACGTCATCATAATAACGTAACTTGATGTTAGCGGAAGTCATTACTAAAACCCTCGATAAAATAATCATCATCAATAACACAATGTCTAAAAATTTCTAAATCAATACAATAGTCAAATGTATGTAAACACTATCTCGAAAATACATAACCTCGAATATCGAAATAACCGCCCCAACCAATCCTCGAAAGTCCCGTCTGAATATCCTTAGTCTTGAAATCTCCCGTCTCGATCTCCCACGATATACTAATACCTGTGTAAGCATACCCTAACTTCTCATGCCTGCAAAACTGGTGGGTGGTGGTGTGAGCCAAAATCAACGGGCTCAGTAAGCAACTTACATATACTTGTTATAGAAATCATACATGCAGAAGCAAATACAAATAACCTTTATAATTAACATACATGTCCTTAGTCCACAAATAATTTCACTTAATTATCTTAACAGTTAACACTTCAAAATCACCAAAATAAATAATTCATCAGCTCAATCTCAATTAACACGATGCATTCTCTTCTCAAATATGACATACACAACAAATAAATAATCACATAACAAAGAAGAGAACAATACATACCAATGAAGTAGATAAACTGCGGAAGGTAAGTCACTCCACATAATAATGCACAACTTCATGATGCATGCCCCTGTCTGCGTGTCACGCGTAACAAAAGACATGTCACGCACGATGCTCATATCTCTACCGTGCAATGCATGAACCTCGAGGGATCCTACCACACGCCTCGTCAGGCCACACGCCCCGTCGGGCCACACGCCTCATAGGGCCACACGCCTCGTAGGGCCACACGCCTCGTAGGGCAACACGCCTCGTAGGGCAACACGCCTCGTAGGGCAACACGCCTCGTAGGGCCACACGCCTCATAGGGCAACACGCCTCGTAGGCCACACGGCACATAGGCCAATGCAATGCTCGTGCCATGAATGCAAATGCATACCATACGTAATCTGGTATATCCATACTCATACATATGCTCGCGCCCATACACGTGCATATATACGTGCATGTATACTCTCACACATCCATATACATATATACAACGAACAGTACACTTATGCATGATAAACATTATTGCATAGATAGACCACTTACCGCTAATGCATGAAATATAAGAGCACAAATAGATCATTTACCTCTGATGCATGACAGTATAACGAGCACAGATAGACCACCTACCTCTGATGCATGACAACATAACAAGCATAGATAGACCACTTACCTCGAATCGGTCATTTAGCTTTCTTGTTCTATGCTCGAATGTGAAGAAGGTTATCATAATATAACCATAAAAGTCTCTGCTTTTACATGTCCAATTTATCCTCTGGAATCTCCAAAATTTGAACCTGTAAGTTAATTATTTGTTTATTAATTTGTCTCTTCAACCTTACTTTTACACCACAAATTCTTCCTCCTTTGAATTACTCTTATTCTTTCACTAAAATTATCTAACCAAAATACCTTATAATATAAAAGACCACTCAATCCATATATACATAAAATAAACCCCAGGCAGCGTGTTCTTCTATACCACCACTCTTACCCATAAATATACACTTAGCCCACATATATATAACAACCAAGTTTTCAATTCCAAATATACATTATATATGTATTTACATGTAAACTGCGGCACACAATTTATATACCTATCTCACGTCAAACCACTGAGCTATTTATTTTCGGCCCTATCCCAAACACTTTAATTTAACTAAGAACATAAGATAAAAAACAGCACTCACGTAAAACAATTATGCACCAAAAATAACATGTACAATCTTACATGCACTCACAACAATGTTTTTTTTTTCCTTTTCGTTTTTTTTGTTTTCCATTTGGCTTCCATAATGCACACGAAGCCTATGCTACTGTTGGGCCAAATACGGATGCTATTTTCATGTGAGTAATAGTCAGCTATATACGAGATTAATATATATACCCGATTTACATTTATGCATTTATATCATATATAATCACTTCTTCCACCTTTTATACATAAACACATATATGCACCGTTTAACCTCTCATTTTCGACCAACATCATAATATTATTGTGTACATACATATATACATACACAAAAGTTTATCTACTCATGAAGACAAAAACAAATCATGCATGATCCTTGTTTAATATTAAAAATATAGCATATGTTTTACAACAATCATAGCAAATATAATGAGGCTACTTACCTCGCTCGGATTACACTATACCGTATTTGAAATCGGGGTTGGGTTGAACCAAACTTTCTTCCTCTTCTTTCTCCTTTTCTTCTCTTTTTTCCTCACTTTCACTCTCGCTTCTCAGCACTTCCTCAAAACATTTTTTTTCCTTTACTCATAGCACTTCACGGCACCTTCCATTCTCTATTTGATTTAACCACTTGGCCTTTTGGCCTAAATATTTAATAGGAATTGGAGTTCATCTCTCCTAGTTTAATTAGGATAAGGTAGCATTAATGGTGGTTATTTGAATGGATTTTTAAAATATTATGTCATTTCAAAAAAAAATTTATTCTTATTATTTTTTTCCGTGTTGTAACATTTGGTGCTAAGTTTCTGATGAAGAAAGTGTTGAAAATTGAATATTTTAAATTTATATGGTGGATTCTCTTTTATAGGAAAGAAATTCTACTTCTAACGGCATTTTTTTCCTACTTGGACAGTGGTTACTGTTCATCTACAGTAATTTCTAACATTAAAGGTAACAGCAAGTTACATGTTCTGTCCTACTATGTACAGTAAAAAATTCTAAGATAACATTTACAAAGATTAAGTATAGTAGCTCGGATGTAGCGTGACTGCCTTGTGTGTGCTTCACTTCGACACCTCGGTTTAGCACTTAACTCTGGTTTTGTTCAGCATCTCAAGTTCTTCTTCAATTAAGCTTAGCTCATCCTTTAGTATTTTTTCAGTTCTTCTTCACCTCAGCTTGTCGTGTATTCTTCAGTCCAGCTCTTCATTACCTTTTTCGGTTCAGCTTCTCTATTCAGGTCAGCTTGGCTGATTGACTTAATCACTTTCTTCCATTTGCCAATTACTTCGTGCAAGTTAGCCTACTTCAGCTCCGCATGACATACCTTCTTCAACTCAGCTCGGCCTACTTCGAGTGTACTTATTTCTACTGAAAGTTACTTCTGAGGGTATTCAGTTATTGCACTTTGCATGCCATATAAGCTATCAGCAGATGAATGTTATTTGGAAAGTAGAGTCAAGCAACAGAGATATTCTCCACAAATGTGCTAAACCTAACTATCCTTTTTGTTTAGGAATGGTGCTGACCTGCGCGGCTATTTCGTTTGGGCACTGATGGACGATTTTGAGTGGACAAGCGGATATGGCGTAAAATTTTGGACTCTACTCCATTGATCCTGTGACATTGAACTGCTTGCCAAGGTTGTCATCTACATGGTATCGCGATTTCTTTGATGAATAATAGTAGTCCTAATGGCACAGAACATGGAGCTGCCATGTTCTTAAAAGAAGCGGATGAATTCCTGACTGCTGTAAAAGATAAAAGATCCAAATGTAGTTGCAGGAAGGAGGGGTTCAGATCTCTTCACCGCTGCTTCCTCACCGCGTGCGTCACCGTACGACATGTGCCAGCAGGAGGGAGTGGTGAGACTGGATAATGGTAATGAGAGGATCCCATCTGAGAAGAAACCCTCATCCAGCCTCACTATTCCCTCCGTACTGTCACGTGTTGCGTGGAGGGAGGATCCCATCCGAGAAAAAGGCATTATATTACGTTAATGGTTTTACCTTCTTTTTATTGGCTTTTGGCTATGTTGGGTCAACACTTCTCCATATGCATCTATGATATTATTTCTCCAGTTTACAGTGACTATTTTAATTTTGGAATCTGAAATATCGTCAATTAAAAAAAAACGTTTTTCTTTTTTCAGTCCCATAATTCTGTTTCCACCTAGAACTGGTAAATATTCTTATGTGTGTATATTGGGGTGTTAAGCGAACCGAACAATTTGCGAACTGTTTGAGTTTGATTCATATTTGATTCGAGTTTGTTCGTTAATTTTACTTAAACAAACCGAATTTCGAACACCTAATTGGGTTCGTTTACTAACGAGACTGTTCGGCTCGTTTAAACAGTTATAGTGTTGTTGAGTCAAACTCGAACTAATTGTAAAGCTCGTTACAGTAAACGAGTCAAACTGAACAGTTCGTTTAACGAAACGAATCTGAATTCCAGAATCTAATATCCGACTCGGTTCGGTTCGTTAACACCCTTATGTGTGTGACACACACAGATAGACATATTGATACACACATGTATATACATATACACATATGCATGCACTTGTATGCATTACACCTTATTCCTTAATGATAAGTTGACAAGTTTTTTACTTTATAGAACCATATATAACCATTAATGTCATGTAAGTTTTATAATTATCAAAATACAATTATTAAACAGCATTATGATTATCCATCAACGTGCTATTAATAAGACATGTATGCAAATAAAATGAGATAACACAGGACAATGATGAGCATAGCAATAACAACAGAGACATGATTTTATTGTATTGGTTAATGATAGGTACTTGTTGACTAAATACAGCCAGCCCTTCAAAACTGCAAGAAGAACAAATGGCGATATCGTTCTTAAATGCATCCCCGATGAATCACCCCCACAACTCAACAAATTTCAACCTCCTACCAATATTAGGAAAAGTCGTATAGAGCCGATGGTGTGAGACGAATCAACTCTCTATCTCTTTGGGACAGATGTATTGTTTGATTATCACTTACTTTTTCCAAACTCTAGCGATAGCTTTTGTTGTTGGAATATACTGGGTATAGACGATTACGACGACCAATATTAGGGAAAGTCATAAGAGCTGCATATTTGAGATGTACAGAAGCGGCTTAAACAATAGTATAATTTAAAGAATCATATGTAAAGTCATTAAAATGCATTCCAACACTAATTGAAAATAAATATTTCTATTTATTAATTAACAATTTAAGACACAGAAACAATGATTCATAACATGCAGAATCATTGAAAAACAATTTCAAGCCAAACTAAAAACAAACTATCTCCATATGTTAAATAACAACTCAAGAATCAGAAAATGAAGGACAAAATAAAATAAGTTCAGGAGCAGCTAGCCGTTGGGACTTTGAAGCCTAACAAGAGCAAAGCACAAAGATCCCTGCACTTGAACAGCCCAAAGTTGCACCTTGTCTTGTGCTTTCAAAGAATTCTCTTCCACTGTCTTTCTCCAAGGACGCCCATTGATCACATACATTCCGCTATTTCTCATATCCCATCTACTTAAATTTACGTCTCTTATCTTTCCCATGGGATCCACCAACTTGGCTTCCAATTTACTGACATGCTTTCTGTTGCGTGTTAGGAGATACGCTTTTTGCTCTTCGCTCAGAAACTCGTTCTTAATCTGAGTAAATGGAATGGAGAACCGGTTTGCTCCTTTGGTGATGTCAGTAGGATGTAGATTTTTCTATATAACCAAAACTTCTCCTTGTATTTGTATGCCTCCATTTAGATCACGCAGACGATCCTTATACTCCATTGGCAGCACTGGCTGTGGTTCAACAGGAATAATCCTCCTAGAAACATCACAAACTCTCCTCTTCTTTTTGGGTGCAACTTGTTGGTTTCCTTCCTCCTTTTGGTCTACCTTAGATTCTTCAGATGGTTGTGTTATGGCCGGAAAAAATAATATGTATATATATAGTAGATATACGTATACATTATTGTATTTATATATATATATATATATATATATATAGTAGATATGTGTATACATAAATGTTACCAAATAAGATAATAAAAATAATAATAATGATAATAATAAAAAGGTGATGATGATAATAAAGATAACTATAAACTAATGGTATTAGAATCGCATTAGGAAACCTAAACCAAAATCAAATGGGAAAACCTAAAAACCTACCCTAACTCCCCCACCATATATACGTATACACGCATAGCCACACACACACACACACAAAAAAAAACGTACGGCAAAAAAAAGAGAGAGAGAGAAGAGAGAAAAGAGAGAAGAAGAAGGGAGATGAGGCTTCGAACCCAAGTTTTACTCCGTCGGATTTGTTTGTGTTATCGTCAATCGAGGTAGGTGCATCTTCCCCCCTCAAATGGATACGATCCTTGCATGGTTAGATGATATTTTATGTGATTCTTTGTTTTTTTATTATTTTAATTGTTTAAAATATTGATTTGTATTCGTTTATATTTGGAAAAGCATGAGGTAACTGTTTAATTGCTGCTATGTACTCGTATGAATATGAATTTGATGGTATGATTGGATTAGGGCGAAAACACTTGTAAATCAACTCAAAAGATTAGGGTTTTTCATAGTTAGGTATGTTTAAAAATTTAGTTTTGGCCTTAGAATAACTTCATCTAGCCCGGAATAGGTAGGGATTGGTTGAAAATCGAAAAAAACGGGTCTGACAGACGCGTTTCAGGGGGTGGCGCGTGGGGCCCACGCGCGGCCCCTGACGGCGCGTCCGAACACGTGATGACGTGTCCACCTTCAAAAGTTGCGTCGCGTTATAACGAGTCCAACGCAACTGGTTTGAGGTCAATCGGAGTTAAAACGAAGATTTTATGGAGGTTAGAAGGAAATAGAAAAAAAATAAAAAAAAGAAAATACTGTTGGACCGGCCAGGCTGCCGGACCGGACCGGATGGCCAGCGGACCGGACCAGGTAGCAGGCCGGCCCAAGCCGAAAAATAAAAAAAAATCTGGAAATTAATTTCTGAAATGAATAAATAATAAATAATTAATTAAAATTAGTTTAAAATTCCAGAAAAATATATTTAATTATCAGAAAATTCTAAATAAATTCCAGAAAATATAAAAGGTTAAAATTAAATTATTCCCACTTAATTTCTGAATTTTGAGAAATGTAAGTAATTAAAAATAATTAGTAATAAATGGAATTAAATAAGAGAAAATTAGTAGAAAATTCTAGAAAATTAATACAAGCTAAGTAAAAATAAAAGGAATGCTAAATAACTACTTTCCAATATTCGTAAATTTTATGAAGCCAAATATTGAGTGCCGGAGATGGTGAGGATGGGCGTACGGGCCCCAGACGATTAGTGTTGAGTGCCGGAGTTGGTGAGGATGGGCGTACGGGCCCCAGGCGATTTTGTTGTTGCATTCATGGCACGTGCATTGCATTGGGAGTGGGCTGAGATGTACGGGTCTCAGACGCTCGAGTGGAGTGGACCATGGTGTACGGGCCATGAGTATGTGATTATGATGGATCATGGTGTACGGGCCATGGATACTTGGTTATGGTGGATCGTGGTGCACGGGCCACGGGCATCGGTTGGGGTGGATCGTGGTGTACGGGCCACGGGCATCCGCAAGGGTGGATTGTAGTGCACGGGCTACAGGCATCCAGTCAATCCCGGGATCATGCATTGCATATAGGTCTAGGGCATATTGCATGACATGATTCTTGTTGCGTGTGACACGTTAATTGAGCATGCATCACGTACTTGCGCATTTTTATGTGGAGTGCTTTACTTACCGCATTTACTTTATCTTATGCAAGTTATCTTATATTTATGTGCTATGTGTTATATCATGTTTATGTGCTATGTGTTATATCATGTTATGTGCTATGTGTTATATCATGTTTATGTGCTATGTGGCTATATCATTTCGGTATGTACGTTTTGTATTTGTTTGAGGCGGGCATCTACTGGGTGATTTCTGTCACTCACCCCTACTTCCCAGGTGAGCCGGATGAGGACTACGAGCATATCTTCATTGAGGACGGGACGGACATAGCAGAGTGGGCTGGTTGAGAGCTGCGGCTAGGATATGAGGGGACGCTGCAGCTGTTTTGTTCTTATTTATATTTTGAGGATTTCCACACACTACTTTACTATTTTATTTCCAGAGTTTTATTTAGCAATGTAATGACGGTTATTGAAGTTTAATATATGCTATGGTTTACGTTTCCGCGAAAAAATTTCTACGTCATCTTTGACAAGTAAGAGATTGATTCGACGCTTTGTATTCTCCTTAGTGAGATACGGCGGGTGCACTGTTCCCGATGTTAGGGCTCGGGAGCGGGGCGCTACAGGTGGTATCAGAGCCGAGGCTTCAGATCCGCCTCGGAAACGCAGGATTAACTAGATCACTAGACATAAGTTATGATCTTTTGCGAAATGACAATTTTGCCCCTAATAAACAAAGTAGACTTAAGAGATGATTTTAGACTTAAGTTATGATCGGGTTATGGGAGGTGTGTGCCGATGGCGAGCTTTCGTTGTTTAATTACCGTTTTATAAGCGTCCAATCCTTCAACTTACTTTGGATTAATCTGTATTCATCTCATGAACTCAAATTCCGGATAATGCCTCCACGACGCGAGCCGCCAGCTGGAAACAGAGGACACGATGGCCATGATCAGCAGGGTCAGGGGACTATTCCTAGGGTCCTTGCAAATACCCTGGCCACGCTGACTACATTGGTGGCCCAGCAGCAGATACAGATGGCTCGCCTGCAGCACCATCAGCACCACCACCCCAGGGGGCTTTGATTTTTCTATCGGGAAATGCATAACGACCGGATACCTATGATCAGGGGTACCACACGACCAGAGGAGCAGAGATATGGCTCAAGAATGTGTCTGAGCAGTTGAGGTTGATGCAAGTTCCGGATGGCCTGAAGGTTGATGTGGTTGTACCATTCTTAGAGGGTGATGCCGAGCAATGGTGGCAGGGCATGACACGCAGACTGACTCCACCGCCGACATGGACCCCGTTCAGGGAGGAGTACCAGAAGCACTATATTCCTGAAAGTGTCATTCATAGGAGGATGACGGAGTTTTAGCTTCTGACACAGGAGTCCATGACGGGAGACCAGTATTTTGAGAGGTTCCATGCACTTGCGAGATACATGCCCGTCATCATGGATAACGAGAAAGCGAAGATGCTGGAGTTCAAGACCGGGTTGAGCTCTCGCATTCAGCTATTGATCATCTGCACCAAGCCTACCATTTTTGAAGAGTTGTTGGAGGTGTGTCTTGAGGTCGAGGGTGATCTCGAGAGGGTTGCAGCGGTCGACAGGGCTAAGAGACCGCGAGAGGAGTTCCGTCCTAGGAGATCGGAGATATTGCTGAAGATTCTGCGCCGCCATCTGAACGGGAAATCTTTACAGACCACCACAGCACTGTCAGGGATCGGTATCTCGACCATTGATGATTGAGAGTCCCGCAGCGACGGCGGCACAACCACTCAAGGCATTTGGACCGCCACCCCCAGTATATACACATTGTGATTATTCACACACAGATCATTGCTAGAGAGCTCAAAAAGGTTTGCTGCAATTGTGGCAAACAGGCACATTACGCTAAAGAGTGCCCTACACCGGCACAAGCCCCTCCACCACAGGGTCAGAAGTAGCAGAAAACAAAGGGGAGGACATTCCAGTGGTATGAGAATTTAAGGATGGCTTTCCTGATGAGCTACCAGGTTCACCACCGAGCAAGGAAGCAGAGTTCGAGATTGATCTTATACTCGAAGGCGAACCAATCTCGAAGGCACCATACAGGATGGCACTAGCAGAGTTAAAAGAGCTCAAGGAACAGTTACAGGAGTTGCTGGACCGGAAGTTCATCAGACCTAGTATTTCGCCCTGGGGGCACCGGTATTATTTGTGAAGAAGAAGGACGGTAGTCTGAGGCTATGCATCGACTATCGTGAGCTTAATAAGATCACGATACAGAATAAATATCTACTACAAAGGGTGGACAATCTATTTGATCAGTTGAAGGGTGCCAGAGTGTTCTCGAAGATTGACCTCCGATCAGGCTACTATCAGTTGAGGACTAAGGCGAAGGATATAGCAAAGACGGCGTTCTACACTCGATACGGGCACTACGAGCTTCTGGTAATGCCCCTTTGGACTGATGAATGCACCTGCGGTTTTTATGGATTTGATGAACTCTGAGTTCAGAGAGCAGTTGGACCATTGTGTGGTAGTGTTCATAGACGACATCTTTGTGTATTTACCTGATGAGGAGACGCATGTTGAACACTTGCGAGAGGTTTTGAAGACTCTTAGAAAGAAGAAGTTGTACGCTAAGTTTAGTAAGTGCGAATTCTGGTTGAAGAGTGTGACCTTCTTGGGCCGCGTGATTTCTGAAGAAGGTATTTCGGTTGACCCAAAGAAGATAGAGGCGATCACAGAATGGCCCTGACCTACTAACGTCACTGAGGTATGCAGCTTTCTTGGCCTTGCCGGTTATTATCGCAAGTTTGTGGAGGGATTTTCGAGAATTGCAGCACCACTGAGTCGACTGACTCAGAAAAAGACTAAGTTTGTATGGACCTCCGAGTGTGAGAAAAGCTTTGCAGAGTTGAAGCAGAAATTGACGACTGCACCAGTGTTGGCGCAACCCTCCGGCACTGAAGGATTTGTCATCTACAGCGACGCCTCGAAGAATGGGCTAGGTATATGTATATAAAATTTTAAATTACCCTCATGTACATATTAACTTTAGCCTAACACTCTCGTCGCAGGATGCGTGTTAATGCAAGGAGGTAGGGTTATCGCATACGCATCGAGACAGTTGAAGCAATATGAGCAAAATTACCCGACCCATGATCTGGAGTTAGCAGCGGTGGTGTTTGCGCTAAAGATTTGGCGTCATTACTTATATGGTGTGAAGTGCGAGGTCTTTACCGATCATAAGAGCTTGAAATATTTGTTCACACAGAAAGAATTGAATATGCGCCAGAGGAGATGACTTGAGCTACTGAAGGACTACGACCTAACAATTAGTTATCATCCGGGGAAGGCAAACCGAGTTGCTGATGCCTTGAGTAGAAAGTCTAATCATGCCAGACAGACACCACTAGAGAAAGAGATGGCAGAGTTTGATCTCGACATTGTTGATTCCACTGCTAACGTTCTGGCGGCCTTAGTCATTACACCATCTCTGGTTGAGCGAATCAAAGAGGCGCAAAAGGAGGATGTGACGCTTAGTGATATCCGAGATAGGATGTTGACCAATCTAATTGAGGGCTTCCAAATACATGACGATGGCAGTATTTGGTACCAAGGAAGGTTGTGCGTGCCTGATGATGAGGAGCTAAGGAGGGAATTACTGAAGGAGGCACACAATTCGAAGTTGTCGATCCACCCCGGTGCTACGAAGATGTATAACGATCTAAAGAAACACTACTGGTGGAGTGGGATGAAAAGACACATTGCTGAGTTCATTGAGAGATGTCTCGTTTGTCAGCAGGTTAAGGCAGAGCATCAGAGGCCGGGAGGTTTGATGTTGCCGTTAGAGATACCGGAGTGGAAGTGGGAGCATGTGACGATGGACTTTGTAGCAGGACTTCCAAAAACAAGAAACGGTAACGATATGATCTGGGTGATCGTTGATCGATTGACGAAGACTGCTCACTTCCTACCCGTGCCTAGTGATGTGACCGTGGAAAGACTGGTGACATTATATATTGATGATGTTGTTAGCCTACACGGAGTCCCAGTCAGTATCGTCTCAGACCGTGATTCGAAATTCACCTCTCGATTCTGGTCAGCTTGCCAGAAAAGGTTGGGGACGGAGCTGCGACTGAGTACCGCTTTTCATCCACAGACAGACGGGCAGTCTGAGAGGACCATTCAAACATTAGAGGACATGTTGAGGGCGTGCGCATTGGACTTCAAGGGGAACTGGGACGGTATGATCAAGCTAATTGAGTTCTCCTACAACAACAGTCACCACAGTGCCATCGGCATGGCACCCTTCGAGGCGCTCTATGGACGTAAGTGCAGGTCCCCTGTTCATTGGGATGAGGTTGGTGAGCGCGTTATTACCGGTCCTGAGTTGGTTGAGCAGACCAGAGAGAAAGTGAAGTTGATACGAGATAGACTAAAGATTGCTCAAGACAGAAGCAAGAGCTGGGCCGATTCGAAACGACGTCCACTCGAATTTGACGTGGGCGAGAAGGTTTACTTGAGAGTGTCACCTACGAAGGGGGTTTCACGATTCGGTATAAAGGGTAAACTGAAGCCTCGCTACATTGGTCCTTATGAGGTACTCGAGAGGGTTGGTACGCTGGCCTACCGATTAGCATTACCCCCTGCCTTGGCTCAGGTTCACAGCACATTTCACGTTTCTCAGTTGAGGAAATATGTTCCGGACCCAAGTCATGTTCTAGACGCGCCACCGTTAAGGATCCGACCGGACATTACATATGAGGAGACTCCTATCAGGATAGTGGATCGCAAGGACCAAGTGTTGAGGCACCGAGTCATCCCTTATGTCAAAGTGCAGTGGACCAATCACACCGAGCGCGAGGCGACTTGGGAGCTGGGGGAGCAAATGCGAGAGAGATATCCACAGCTTGTCGAATAAGGTACGTCAAGTTTCGAGGACGAAACTTTTTGTAAGGTGGGTAGGATGTTATGGCCGGAAAAAAAATATGTATATATATAGTAGATATACGTATACATTATTGTATTTATATATATATATATATAGTAGATATGTGTATACATAAATGTTACCAAATAAGATAATAAAAATAATAATAATGATAATAATAAAAAGGTGATGATGATAATAAAGATAACTATAAACTAATAGTATTAGAATCGCATTAGGAAACCTAAACCAAAATCAAATGGGAAAACCCAAAAACCTACCCTAACTCCCCCACCATATATACGTATACACGTATAGCCACACATACACACACAAAAAAAACGTACGGCAAAAAAAAAGAGAGAGAGAGAAGAGAGAAAAGAGAGAAGAAGAAGGGAGACGAGGCTCCGAACCCAAGTTTTACTCCGTCGGATTTGTTTGTGTTATCGTCAATCGAGGTAGGTGCCTCTTCCTCCCTCAAATGGATACGATCCTTGCATGCTTAGATGATATTTTATGTGATTCTTTGTTTTTTTTATTATTTTAATTGTTTAAATATTGATTTGTATTCGTTTATATTTGGAAAAGCATGAGGTAACTGTTTAATTGCTGCTATGTACTCGTATGAATATGAATTTGATGGTATGATTGGATTAGGGCAAAAACACTTGTAAATCAACTCAAAAGATTAGGGTTTTTCATAGTTAGGTATATTTAAAAATTTCGTTTTGACCTTAGAATAACTTCATCTAGCCCGGAATAGATAGGGATTGGTTGAAAATCGAAAAAAACGGGTCTGACAAACGCGTTTTAGGGGGTGGCGCATGGGGCCCACGCGCGGCCCCTGACGGCTCGTCCGAACACGTGATGACGTGTCCACCTTCAAAAGTTGCATCGCGTTATAACGAGTCCAACGCAACTGGTTTGAGGTCAATCGGAGTTAAAACGAAGATTCTATGGAGGTTAGAAGGAAATAGAAAAAAATAAAAAAAAAGA
>AP025074.1:27301449-27314031 GCA_036186865.1 Eustoma russellianum
CTGAAATGAATAAATAATAAATAATTAATTAAAATTAGTTTAAAATTCCAAAAAAATATATTTAATTATCAGAAAATTCTAAATAAATTCCAGAAAATATAAAAGGTTAAAATTAAATTATTCCTACTTAATTTTTGAATTTTGAGAAATGTAAGTAATTAAAAATAATTAGTAATAAATGGAATTAAATAAGGAAAATTAGTGGAAAATTCTAGAAAATTAATACAAGCTAAGTAAAAATAAAAGGAATGCTAAATAACTACTTTCCAATATTCGTAAATTTTATGAAGCCAAATATTGAGTGCCGGAGATGGTGAGGATGGGCGTACGGGCCCCAGACGATTAGTGTTGAGTGCCGGAGTTGGTGAGGATGGGCGTACGGGCCCCAGGCGATTTTGTTGTTGCATTCATGGCACGTGCATTGCATTGGGAGTGGGCTGAGATGTACGGGTCTCAGACGCTCGAGTGGAGTGGACCATGGTGTACGGGCCATGAGTATGTGATTATGATGGATCATGGTGTACGGGCCATGGATACTTGGTTATGGTGGATCGTGGTGCACGGGCCACGGGCATCGGTTGGGGTGGATCGTGGTGTACGGGCCACGGGCATCCGCAAGGGTGGATTGTAGTGCACGGGCTACAGGCATCCAGTCAATCCCGGGATCATGCATTGCATATAGGTCTAGGGCATATTGCATGACATGATTCTTGTTGCGTGTGACACGTTAATTGAGCATGCATCACGTACTTGCGCATTTTTATGTGGAGTGCTTTACTTACCGCATTTACTTTATCTTATGCAAGTTATCTTATATTTATGTGCTATGTGTTATATCATGTTTATGTGCTATGTGTTATATCATGTTATGTGCTATGTGTTATATCATGTTATGTGCTATGTGGCTATATCATTTCGGTATGTACGTTTTGTATTTGTTTGAGGCGGGCATCTACTGGGTGATTTCTGTCACTCACCCCTACTTCCCAGGTGAGCCGGATGAGGACTACGAGCATATCTTCCTTGAGGACGGGACGGACATAGCAGAGTGGGTGGTTGAGAGCTGCGGCTAGGATATGAGGAGACGCTGCAGCTGTTTTGTTCTTATTTATATTTTGAGGATTTTCACACACTACTTTACTATTTTATTTCCAGAGTTTTATTTAGCAATGTAATGACGGTTATTGAAGTTTAATATATGCTATGGTTTACGTTTCCGCGAAAGAATTTCTACGTCATCTTTGACAAGTAAGAGATTGATTCGACGCTTTGTATTCTCCTTAGTGAGACACGGCGGGTGCACTGTTCCTGATGTTAGGGCTCGGGAGCGGGGCGCTACAGGTTGACCTTCACTTAGACTTAGACTAGGGTTTCCATGCACCAAACAACTCTCTGTCTCTGAATCTTTGCAGTTTTTCCATCCTTTGGACTAATTTCACCATCAAACAACCCTTTCTCTGTTTTCTTGGCTTCCTTTATCGGAACCCAATGATCCACTGTTTCGTTTTCGTCTACCAGCGGTTTAAAGGATTTGTGGATACCAATCTTGAGCGTGAGGTCAAGACTAATATTCAAGTCACCCGCATTTTCATTCTCTTTGATATATGAAGCTCTTTTCTTGGGAGGTAGAAAACAATCTTGCAATCCCTCCTGCTCGGCCATGTTCTTTCCCCTCTCCTGATTCTTCTCTAATCCCGTGCCTTCAGCTTCCTCAGGGAAAAAATTAAACCTAACCTCTTTTCTTGTACTATAGTAAATGCTGCTATTTTCATTATCTTTGCTAAACTCTTTTCTTGGGATTTTGGAGATCCCATGCCTACAACTTCCCGTTGGAAGGAACCATAGAACCTAGACTTTTTTCTTGTGCTAGTATTGTTGATATTTTCATAAATTTTTTGGGCTAAACTTCTTTCATGGGAGTCTGAAGAAGTCATGGTTGTATTTGGTTGAAGTTTTTCTATCAGCTGGTTGATTAACACGGGAATGAATTACGTAGTTGGGGAATGATTTATAGACTAAACAACAGAGATTTTAGTGTCTCCTAGGAATTAGGTTTATCAAGAAATAGTCATGTCGGTTTTCGTTTCAAGTTCGGAAGAGGATTTGAGGGGGAAAAAAGTTTGGGTTTATGTTTTTAGTTTGGTTTGTGATTCCGTATCTGGATACATTGATCAGCAAAGGATAAGCATATCAATCCCATTTTAGTTTGGAAATTGAAAAAAAACTCATGCCGATCGATCATCACCACCACCACAACAATATTACTCATTGTCTGTCTATTACGTAGTATATATGAAAGGTCGGATGTACGCAAAAATACTCATGTGTGTTAATATTACTCATTGCCTGCCTATTACGTGGTATGAGGGGTCGGATGTACGCAAAAATACTCATGTGTTAGAAACACACAGAGGTTGTTTCTTGATGACCCATAATAAAAATTGCGTCAAGATGTATGATCACTGATACCTCATAAAACACCGCCGATCTTTTATCAAAAGTTTTTTCAAAAACATTCACTGAAACATGCTTCAAAGTATCAAAGTAGTATATCTATATTTTCGTGTAACATTCTAAGCGAGTGTATTATGGATTTTAAATTAATTAAATAAGTATGTCACGTCTTATTCGCCCAACTCTTTTCCTTCTCGCATTTTAATCGTAAAGGCAAATTATTGAACTTTTATTGACTGATTTATTGTTTATTTGTATGGTGGTGCTTTATAATGCACATATATGTATATGTATGATAACTCCACTCTAATACGTGTTTTATTGTCTTATATCTGAGTCCTGTTTAGGGTAAATCAATTTTATTTGTCATTTTGGTATTCTCTCTGTTTTAAATCTATTTTGACTCGAATATAATTTAAAAAACTAAAACTGTTTTTTTTTTTGTGATCTTATATTACCTTTAGTTAGTTAATTGATATAAAATAGAAAAATTATATAAGTGTTAATTAAAAGAGTAGTATGAAAGCTTTGACTGTAACAATATTTTTTGAACAAACTAAAATGTAAACTAGAACAATATTTTTGGAACTATGTTTTTGTGGAGCCTTCAATATTTTAGAATAATTATTATATTTTATTTTATTTTAGGTAGTTTTATTCTTTTGGTAATCTAACCTCTATTCCCATCCCATGTCATAAATCCAATCTATCCCAAAATGGGTTAGCCCAAAATTAATTGCTTCCAGTCCAACGATTTTTTTCTCCACACTACAATCTTTTTTTTTCTTTCAAAAATACCCTTATTTCCTTATAATTGAGATCTCGGTTATGTTTATAAAATTCTTTTCCGATAATAAAACCCCAAGGTGTAGTCCATTTTACTTACACAATCCATTGTATGATATGTATTATCATACAATAAATTGAATTCTAGCTTTAAGACATTCATATGCTTACTCGATAACAAGTCTATATCCAATAATATAGAAGAAGCACTCCCCCGGTCAGAATGGAGAAAAGCAGCACATGAAGAAATGAATGCCGTAAAAAATAATCAAACTTGGGAGTTAACTCCCAGCTCAACCACAATCAAACCGGTAGGGTGTAGATGGATATTTACAGTAAAATATAATAATGATGTAACTGTAAATAAATATAAAACAGGATTAGTGGCTAAAGGCTTCACACAAACATATGGAGTAGATTATTTAGAAACATTCGCACCAATTGTCAAACTAAACACCATTAGGGTCATCTTCTCTATATCCGTTAATCTAGAATGATAACTTTACCAATTAGATGTAAAAAACATTTTTCTAAACGGGGATTGCAGAGGAAGTTTACATGAGTATATCACACCAGAATTTAATAATGAAACAAATAGTGTCTTGCAGTACTTAATGTCTAAGTTTAGTTGTATGAATATATACAACTAAGCTTGAGGAGAAGTGTGGAAACAAGTCAAGATGAACTGTGCTGAGATACACCGACCTGATCTAACTAATCTCCTTGCTGGAAAATAGTGAAGTCAGTAAGTCAAGTTGAGCTAAACTGAGGTGAAGGATGGACCAAAAGAAGGCTGAGCTGAACTGAAGAAAAGTTGAAGCGAAGGATGAATGATGACCGTGTTGAACTGAAGAGAAGCATAACAAGCTGAAGAGAAAGAAGCTGAGTAAAGAAGGTGATGAGCCGAAGTGACGAGGTGAAGCGTAAAGGCAGCAATACTAAGACCGAGCTGTCATACTTAGTAAATATTGTCACATAGAATTCTTTTACTGTACATAAGGCAGAGCTATTAACCGTTACCTTAGACACAAAATACTACAGATAAATAGTAACCACTGTCTAAATGATAAAATAAAGTTGTTAGGAATAGAATTCTTCCTATAAAAAGAAGCAACCATGTAAATTTTAATTCAACTTAAATGGATTCTTGAATTCTTTTAATCTTGACAATATCATAGAGAAATAATAACTCTCATTAGTTTAATTAGCTCCAAAGTATTCTAATGCAAAACATTAGTTTGTAAGAGTTGGCCGTTTAATTTCTTGGATCTAAGGCCATCTCCAACCACAAACACCAAATTTTGCACCAAATCACCTATTTGGTGCAATAAACAGTAAAAAGTACTCCAACCACAAATACCAAATCCAGCACCAAATAAAAATATTCCTTAAAGATTCTTCTATCATTCTATTTTTAATTCATTATTATAAATAATTTAACATAAATTTAACATTCATATAAATTTAATGTAAGATGATGAATTAAAAATTTATAAAAATCTTAACGTGTTGGAGTTGCTGTAAATTTGAAAATTAAAATTAAAAATTAAATTATAAATAAAACAAAATAGTACAATTTATTAGATTTTATTACACAAACAAACATACAAGAAAAATAAAACACACAAACATAATTACATGTTTCTAATGTACTTCATTTACTAATGTAACTTTGTTGTGAAATATTTTATGCTATGTTTCTAATGTACTTCATTTACTAATGTAACTTTGTTTTAAATATTATCTTATTTTATTTTTAATTTTTTGTTATATATTTTTTTCTTAAAAACGAAATTGAAATTTTATAACGAAATTAACGAAATTAAAATTTTTATAACAAATTTAAAATTTTTATAACGAAATTAACGAAATTAAAATTTTTATAACGTAATTAGCGAAATTAAAATTATTATAACGAAATTAACAAAATTAAAATTATTATAACGAAATTAAAATTAAATTAATATGATTAAAATGATGATGTGGAGGATGAATAGTGATTTGGTGCAATGAATAGTGTTGCACCTATTTGGTGCAACACTATTCATTTTCACCAAATTGGTGCATGATTTGGTGCTTGGTTGGAGTGGTATTTTGCACCAAATAGGTGATTTGGTGCTTCCATTGGAGATAGCCTAAGGGAACGGGATCCCCTGACCGCCCCCTTGGTGACCCCCTTCGGGACCGCCTGCCACGTGGCACACAGGGGGGTGGTGAGGCTGGACAGGGGTGACCCCCATCTAGCCTCACCACCCCCTGTGTGCCACGTGGCGGGCGGTCATCTCTTACCGCCCCCACTGGGGGGTCAGGTGATCCGAACTGTAGCCTAAGGCCAACTTACTGTTGAAGAATGTCGATTCCAAGGAAAGGGTACTGAAGATAACATTGGATTTGAAGTAGCTGCATATTAAGTGGCTTGCATGCAAAATCTTCTGAATGATACGTTTGGATAAATGATCCTCAAGTTTCATAATCCCTGTAATCATGATAGATTCTTCTTCTGTGTAAGTGTCCTTGGTGGCCTGGTGTTAGAAAGTGAACCCAAAGAAAAAAAAAAAGAAATTCTAGGTCCAATATAGAAAGAGTTTTTATTTCAATGGTATAGGTTGATGTCTAAAGACCAAAGGTTTAGGGTTCAATTCCTGCATCCATTTTTTTATTATTCTAGAACAATTTCTCTATATATGTAGTGTATTTTTTTTATTATAGAACAATTCTTCCACACATGTAGTATGACTAAGAAAAGATCCGATATAGAACAATTTCTCTACATATATAGCACATTTTTTCTATTATAGAACAATTTCTCCACACATGTAGCATTACTCAAAAAAGATCCGATATAGAAACACATCATTTTGTCCAGGAAAATCGCATTTTAGATTTTACTGACAAACAATTGCATTGAAAAATGAAAAAGAAAAAAGAAAGATTGAGCTGAGAAATATGACATAGCTTACATCACATAGAAAATCTTATTTCATTTGTGAGTGAAACATAACAAAAGTTCAAAATGATAACATATGGAAGAAAAAAGAAACAAATACACTTTTGGGTTTTGTATTTTTTTTTAAAAAAATTTCTAAGGAGTGATTATTCGCACCGAAAATTTTGATTATTTATTTCTTATGTAATATATTATTTTATTCTTGGATATACTTATCCACAAAATACAAACTATGCATAAAAAACTGTTGGATGATCATAGCTTGTGTTTTCATCTTATTATAATTTCCAATTAGAGCCTTTATACGGAAGTTTAGAGTTGACGTAAACAAAATAGTAGTTATTTTAGTAGTTATGGCATGTTTCTATTCATGTCATTTTCGTAATCTTCTGATTTTATAAGATTCTAAAAGTTATATTTGAATTTAATTTTTCCTAAATGCCTTTGTTCATGTTTAAACTTGAAGTAGTGTGTAACCATTGAAATGATACAGTCAAATGGGGCAGCTGTAACCCAAAGCTTTACTCAATCACGAAATATTTTGTGGACTGCAATTCTCGCTGAGATTATGTGATCATGGCAACCGGTTCCAGAAAAGTATGTCTTTCTTTAACTTTCTGGTTGTTGCACTCCGCCTTGTTCATTTCAGGAAACTCCAATAATGAAGAGCAAGACAGAGACAATGCAGATATTGTAGGAAGATATCAGTTCCCAGATGGGTTTTTGTTTGGCGTTTCCACTTCTGCTTATCAAGTTTGCTCCTTTTTCTTCTTTTTTGACAGCCCAATAAATTATTCCGGCTTGTTTTCAAGAGTATCCATTTTTATGATATTCTGACATTTCTGTAGATTGAGGGTGCAATTCTTGAAGATGGTAAAGGTCTCAGTAATTGGGATGCTTTTGTCCACCAAAAAGGTCTGTGGCGTTTTTAGTGTTTTTATTTTTCCTGAGATGTCGGAAGAATCCTGAAACTTATATATTGTACAGAGTGTTAATTCTTGACCTCTGTTAGTTTGTTGGACAACTTAATTTTACTTTAAATTTTTACCAGGACGTGAATAATCTGGAATTATTTCAGGGACTATACCAAATGGAGAGACCGGGGATATTGCTGATGATCATTACCATCGATACTTGGTATAGACTTTAATAGAGTATTCCTTTACTTACTTTGAGCCTAAAAGCTCTTCAAAGTGAAATTGAGAATTTTTGAATGAGATAGGAAGACATTGAGATACTGCATTATCTTGGGGTGGACACATATCGGTTCTCCATTTCATGGTCAAGGGTTTTGCCAAGTGAGTACATTGTGTCTGTGTTGTCTATACAGCTAATAATTGTATGAGGTCAGTCTTTTTGGATCCAATTTTAGATCTTTGGATTGTCTAGGAGGGAAGTTTGGTGATGTTAACCCTGCTGGAGTTGCATTTTACAACAGGATAATCAATGATCTATTACTCAGAGGTAGATCAGATAGTACTTCATCTTGTTTTAGTTCGTTCGGAATTAAGGCCTAATGCTAGTATTGACATGCAGGAATTCAGCCATTTGTTACAATTCACCATAATGATCATCCTCAAGAGCTTGAGAACCGTTATGGCGGCTGGCTCAGTTCCTTGATGCAGTCAGTTGATTTTATCTGTAGTTTCATTCACTTTTATGCCCTTTTTTCGGTCTTCAATTAGCGAGTTGACTTGTAGTGTTGATTTATTAGGGAAGATTTTGTGTATTTTGCTGAAACATGTTTTAAGAACTTTGGAGACCGTGTGAAGTATTGGGTCACCATCAATGAACCGGGTATAGTTGCAGAGATGGCTTATATGAGGGGAATATATGCACCAGGCCGTTGTTCACCACCGTTTGGAAATTGTACTGCTGGTAATTCGGATCTAGAGCCATTGATTGCAATGCACAACATGTTGCTGGGACATGCCAAGGCCGCAAAATTGTATCGTGATCAGTTTCTTGTAAGCATAGTAATCAGTTATATGTGACAATTGTTGTGAATTTTCTTCCCCTTGTTTTAGGAACAATTGGTACACAAATTTTCTTTTTTTTTTTCTTATTTTTTCCCCCTAGCTTGTGGACCTGTCCGCTTCCTGATTTTTGAACTGTGTATCCTTTTATTTTGTTTATTTTTTTCATTTAGCATAATTTTGCTTTAATGTCTATGCAGTTGAAACAAGGTGGAGTGGTAGGAATTACCTTAAATACCTTCATGTTTGAACCATTGACAGACGATGAGCATGACAGAGATGCTGCCAACAGGGCTTTGGCTTATTTTGTGGCTTGGTAAGTGCTCTTAACAGGATTATAGATGCTGGAAATAGGCAGAACCTTGGATCCCAGGTATACTCACTACGTCCCAAAATTATTGGCACAGTTACACTTTTCAAATGTAAATTACACTATGGTGAAAAGTCAACTGTGACAATATTTTTGAGACAGTAGTAGCTCTCCAATTAATGATTTTTCGTATTTTTTACTTGAAACAGGACTTCTGATCCTTTAGTATTTGGAGAGTATCCTCCAGAAATGCGTCGCTTCCTCAGCAATGAATTACCCAAGTTCACTTCTGAGGAAACAAAGCTCGTCAAGAACAGCATTGACTTCATCGGAATAAACCATTACGCTACTCTGTATGCAAAAGATTGCTTATATTCTAGCTGTGATTGCTCAAAGCTTGCAGGCTGCTTCCCAGGTTCAGATCGTGCCATTAAAGGATTTGCACAAACTACGGCCCAGCGTGATGGTGTTTTGATTGGGGAACCAGTATGTTTGCTTCCATTTGATATTGTATTTGATCTTTTATAGAAAATAGTTTTTCATTTGGATTATTAGCCCAACTTCCTCAAGGGGGGAAAAAGGAAAAACCCCAGTAACTTCAGCATTCAATTTTTTAGTTTTTATTTTCCCCTTTTATTCCCGTTCAGTGTTGATATAATGCTGCTCTGGACAGACTGGGATGGACAAATTTTTTGTAGTTCCAAGAGGAATGGAGGGGATTGTTGACTATGTGAAAAACAGATACCACAACAAGCCTATGTATATTACTGAGAATGGTAAAAACATATGGTAGATCTGGTATCAGCAGTTCTTGCTTGGGTATAATCCACACACATGCACGCGCACATGCACTACAACTTACACATGCTGCACTTCGACACACTTGATACATCATGTGAAATTCAGCAGATCTTCCATCCATTTTAATCATTCAAGAGAACTATCAGGTTATTCTTCGCCGAAGCAGGAGGACCATGACTTGCAGCATGATGTGAAGCGAGTTGAATACTATAAATCATACCTTGCATCCTTAGAGCGAGCCATGAGGTAAATGTTTCTATCCTTGACTCAACCATCTCTACTTATAATCTGTAAGGTGTTTGCTTTGCTTATTTTTATTTTCTTGCCAATAGTCCTTTTCTCCCTCTCCTGTACTGGCTTCAGAACCTGTAGTCTGCTATTCTTATTTGCATTTCCATTCAAGTTACCTACATAGTGATCTCAATCCACAAGTAGTATGAAAAGCATCCAAAGATGATTCCGAAATTCAAAGCTATGTTAGGAAAACGGTGAGTGAGGAGAGTAGAAGTAGTAAGAGATAGATGGTTTGAGACGTGTTGACACACTTTCAGTAAGGAATATTTGCCTTCACTAGTTGTTACAGGATTATAGACAAGTTTCCTCCTATGATACAACAAGTCAACGGTTTCTTATCTCAGCAGCAAGAAAGAAATCCAAATGAACTTTCAATTGAGAATGAATTGAAAAAGGAAGAAGAATTTGAATGCAAGGTTGAACTTGTAATCAAGATGTCTTAGAAATGTGTTATGAACATTATTTAAGACGCCCAAAACTGTTCATGGGTGATTGGATGTGCCCCTTGGTACATAAGTTACAATTTTAGATGAAAAGTTGCACCTGTTGACCACTTCGATCGATCGATGTCATCCATCGAAGTTACACAGTGTGCTCCAACTTTTTCATCCAGACCATTTCGATCGATCCAAGTACCATTCGAAGTCATTTTGATCAATCCATGTGATCGATCGAAGTCATACACTGAGCTCTAACTTTGCATCCAGGGGACTTCGATCGATCCAAGTCCCATCTTGATCGAACCATGTCACTTCAATCGTCGATCGAAGTCAGACAGAATACTCATCTTCATTTTTCAACCTCTTGGATCGATCCAACTGAGACATGGATCGATCCATGTTATGTGTCAAGCTATTTTTGCTTATTTAAGCTCCAATCAACTCTCATCATTCTTTCTGTTGACTTTACAAACTAATATGACAAGCTACAGTCCATTCCAGCATGAAGGGCATATCATCCTTCAACTTCAGGTAGGAGCCTTTTTTTTCCCCTTCTGCTCAGCTCCTCAAGAACAATGTTCAACTTGAATGTCTTAAACATATAGCTACAATTTCTCCTACAGATTCAGCGTCCTTTAATCCGTTATCAGATAAGATTCATAAATTTTATAAAGAAATGTGCCTTTTCCTTTAGGAATGGTGCTGATGTGCGCGGCTATTTTGTTTGGGCACTGATGGACAATTTTGAGTGGGCAAGCGGATTTAGTGTAAAATTTGGACTCTATTCTGTGGATCCTGTGACGTTGGAGCGATCACCAAGGTTGTCTGCTAAATGGTATGGAGATTTCTTGAGGAACAATAACCATACTGGCACAGAACAGGAAGCACCAAATCTGTTGAAGAAAGGAGATGAATTACATCTGATTATATAAAAGATGATAGAACTGAGATGTAGATTTATCTGCAAAGCCCGAGTGTGGATTTCCATTGGTGGTTATTCTTGTTGTTGCAGAAGGCATTTAGTTTACATTTGGCTTTGCCTTCATGTCCATGGTCTGCACTTGAACAACTCGGTCAACTACTATAGACTGGTATAACTATGTTTTTGTTTCTTATTTTAATTTTATTTTCAAGTTTATTTTATTTATTTATTGTTCCATATTCTCTAACCAAACGCCATTGAGAAACACTGGCTCAAGAAACTTGTTTGCAATAAAAATATTTACATCCGTCATGGGTGAAATGTAGTATCATCTTCAACTTCAAGCCGATTGAAATTAGAGATAATTTCTATTTGGTAATGGCTGTTCCATTTCTAATGGAGTTGAGGACAATTTCTTCTTTGACTTTGGAATCTGATGGAACAAAGCAAAATGACTTACTAAATTTGCTACGCTTATTATATTGTGAGGTACCAGTTGATCGATACGCAATTTTCATTATGGGTCATCGGAAAACAACCTCTGTGTGTTTCTAACACATGGGTATGGTTGCGTACATCCGACCCTTTCATACATCGCTATAAGCGAAAGACTCTAAGTCAATAGGATAATGTTGTAGTTGTTGTGTTCTGTTTGGTAATGTAAAGGGTCCACGAGCCAAGTCATATGAGCCATATATGTAATTTCTAAAGTTTGACCACATGTCTAGGACAGGACAGAGTAATAGCCTTTTTTATTTTGTAATATAGTCAAATCCTCAAGCCCTGGAGAATTAAGAGTAGGATGCTTTTGAGGAAAAGGCCTTGGATCATGAAAAGTAGCACCATAAAATTTTGAAAATGGAATTTTATGTTCAACAAATATAATATTTAGGGACATAGATAGGCATAGACACTATCTAAGCTTTAAGTTAACTTTCTACTTGGTTGCGTATGTTATACCGTTATTTTACATTACATGTACATATACACGTGATGTGTATTTTAATATCGAAAGTCTTTTCTTTGTATTTCTTGAATTTCCTCACTAACACACTAGCACAGCATATCTCTATTATCATGTCATTCATGCAGGTACATATAGAGCCGAGGGTCTCATTGGAAGCAGACTCTCTATCTCTTAGAATAGAGGTATTGTCTGCGTATCACTTACCTCTCCAGACCCTAAAGATAACTTTGTTGTCGTTGGGATATACTGAGTCCAGATGATGATGATGAGGAGTAATAAGATCATAAACATGCCAAATATAATATACAGTATGCATCATCATCAACTAATCATATGCGGAAGCACGCATCCGCCATTTGAGTCCATTCCAGCTCATGCAAGCTAGATTTTTTTTAAAAAAAAAAAAATTTCTCTCGTTGCATATGAAATCTGACTAGCTAAATAGTCTTCCAAGATCCAAATATATTGTTTTATTTTGATTTAAATAATTTAAAGAAATCAAACTTTATGGGTTACTATTCATATTCAACCTTTGATTAGGTATTTGATAAAGAAATCATGTAAGTGTTGATTTGAGAGGTAACACTTGTAATCTATAAAAATTGGACAATATTTTCGAGACAAATCAAAATAGAAAAATTGATAATATTTGTGAGACAGATGAAGTTTTTTTTTTTTTTTTTTT
>AP025074.1:27314041-27402629 GCA_036186865.1 Eustoma russellianum
TTTTTTTTTTTTTTTTTTTTCTGAAGTGCAAGCTAGCACGAGTTGACATTGTAAATATGTCTTCCAACTCTAGGAATCAAAAAAGATAAACGGAGAAACACTATTTTGTTGCGCTCAAAAAGTAACTACATAATATCTTATTAGCTATTCTACATCTAATATATAATTGATATATAAGGGGGAGGGATCCTATGTCATTTAAATGACTATGCAAAAAAGCAAGGCTGCCTCTGCATGTCGTTCTCTTTATTCATTGTGGAATAACTGTTAGAATATCATGTAATTAATGTTAGAACATTATAAAATTTGTGAGGGAGAAAAGACAAATTTGGATCATTTACCAAAAAAATTCTAAGAAATTAAGGATCATCAATGATGGAATAAAGGTGAAGAGTCAAATCTATTGTATCTAAAACAAAGGGAACAATGAAATCTCAATCAATGATGCCATGAATTACTATTTTTATCACCTATTATTATAGTAAACAATCATACCTTAGAACCTCATTTTCTTAGATTAAAAAAAGAAAATAATGCCATGAACTTTCAATCAATTATGCCGTATTACTTTTTTTTAATCACCTAAATACCATACCTTAATAAAACATCATTTTCTTAGATGATTGTTCGAAAGAATGTTACATCCCAACCCTATATTTTGATGTTAAGGAACAACAACTATATTACCTTATTGTCTTAGAGGCGTTCGTCTATTGTGAGATATGAGAGGATTGGATGTACGCAACTATACTCTTGGGTTAGAAACACACAGAGTTTGTTTTCAAATGACCCATAATAAAAATTGCATCAATCTGTGTCGATCAACTGATACTTCACAATATAAGAAGCGTAGCCAATTTAGTGAGGCATTTTACTTTATTTTATCATATTTCAAAGTTAAAGAAGAATTATTGAATCTATTAGAAATAGAAAGTTTGAATTAAGGAAAAAAACACTATATTTTGGACATCAACGTTACATCAAACCGCACTGCCAACTTGATTTGGGGAAATAAAAATGCATAGCCAACTGTATGATTCTTTGCCTCAATTTTCAACCTACTCATTGAAGAGTGACAGCTAAGCAAGGCAAACGAATCAAAGAGCGAGGAAATGACATTTCAACCCCCATTGCCTATTTTCTATTAGATTAGAAGAAGAGTGAAAGTGGAGGATCCAGCTTGGTGTGATGTCTTTGATCGCAAGGATACAATAAAATTTTATTTATGCAGAACATAATTGAGATGCTGAAACGACCTCAACTAACACCTCCTTTTGTGTTAAAAAAAAGTGAATATAAATAAGAAAAGGAACTTACTACTGTTCATATTGTCTACAACAATAAATAACACATACTCAGTACATCCCAACGACAACAAAAACTATCGCCAGGATCTGAGGAAGATGAAAGACAACAAACAATACATACATCCCAAAGGATAGAGAGTTTGCTTCCAGCGAGACTACCGCCTCTATATGTACCTGCATAGATGACATAATAGTATCAATAACAACACATACCCAGTACATCCAAAAGATAACAAAAACTATCGTCAGGGTCTGAGAAGGATTAGAGACGGCAAACAATACCTCCATCCCAAAGGATAGATAGTTTGCTTCCACCGAGACTCTCGTCTCTGTATGTACCTGTGTAGATGATACAATAGTAGTGATATGAAGTTCTAGTGTGTTAGTGAAGGAATTTAGTAAGTACAAATACAAAGCTTCCGATATTAAGATAGATAATATTGTCTATGAAACCCATTTTCTTCAATATTTTCTATTGACATTTTTATACTTAGGTCACTGCATTTTTTAGAGATTCAAGTATAGGAGACATTTAAAATTTAGCAAATTTCATGTTGAATTTGAAACACGGAGTATCATAAGAACAGAATCCAGTGTATTTTTATTTAGGTAATATTACAAGTCAAAATACATTATCCACTTTAAATGCTGAAGTGAGGTTTAATTGTCAAAGTATATACTATACGGCTATAATAAATTTTTGTTGTTTCCTTTAATTGGGCTTTTTGTGGGAAAATTTTCCGCACTAAAGAAATCTTTTTAATAATGTTAGTACTATTTTGACATATAAGGAAAAAATTGTCGGCATTGGCGTGATGGATCCATTGGAATCTCTAAAAAGACAATCCCTCCTGTCAGCGTACCTCACTAACTTGCATGTGCCCACTTCTTTCTGTTGATTTCTTTAGCTTCATTATTTCACCGAAGTCTCCATTTCAGATTTCTGAATTGCAGAAACTAACTTACAGCAAAGGAATAATGTGTTGAAACAAGAAACAGATAGCATAGTACAATTCTAAAGACATTTGTGTGGTGCTTGTACAGCTATGGATTCAAGAACCCATCTTGAGTATGCTCTGTTTCAACTCACCCCTACAAGAACAAGGTAAAACTAACGCTAATTTTTTTTTTTTTTGGTTTCTTTTGGTATTACAGTGGAAGTTGTGATTTCATTGCAAGATTTTTTCGTTTTGTGAAAAATTTCATCATTTGGGTTGATTTTCTTGCATGCTGAGCTATAAAGGTGCGATCTTGTGATATTTGCTGGTAAAAAGAACGAGAAATTAGCTTCTGGGCTG
The DNA here is from genome assembly GCA_036186865.1 of Eustoma russellianum. Taxonomy (NCBI): domain Eukaryota; kingdom Viridiplantae; phylum Streptophyta; class Magnoliopsida; order Gentianales; family Gentianaceae; genus Eustoma; species Eustoma russellianum. The sequence goes on from AP025074.1 coordinate 27,316,647, forward strand.
CTGGAACCATTCCTGTTGCATCTTAAGTACGCCAAAGATCAGATTTCTAAAGGGGGATACTCTCTTAATCTTCGGCCCACATCAAGCAATGCTACTTGGTTCACAAAGGCCACTTTAGAAAGGTTCAATTTTTATTTATTTTTTGGGTCTCTTTTCTTGCTTGATTAGTTTAGTATGTATATGCTAGGCCTAAATTGGCCCAAACCTTTCTCTGATCCCTTTATAAGTAGGATGTTCTCTTGCTCCAGCTGCCTTGTTTTGTTTTGCTCTTGTTTATATTGTTTATTTTGTGCATTACGTACAATTTCAGGTTTGTGAGGTTTGTAAGTGCTCCAGAAGTTCTTGAGAGATTTGTTACTATTGAAAGGGAGATCACTCAAATTGAGAGCTCTATTCAATTGCATGAACAAGCAAATGGGGTGGCTGAGGCAGAAGGTATTGTTCTCTCTCTCTGGTGAATGTGTTTCTACTTGGATTCTAATGGCGTATGCCTCATATCTGTTTGACCATCTAGGTGTAATAGAGTGTGAAATTGAGTTTGACTCTTAGATCTCTAAACTAACTGAAATCAACTTAAGATGCCATCAATTTGATTTTAGAAGATAAATAACAAAGAGAGTATAATTTTTAGAAAGTAAATTTTTCTTTTCATTTTCCATTTCTTGGGTTCAGATTGTGGTTTGCTTATATCGTGTCTAATGCTTCACAAGCAACTGAATTTAGTAATCATGTAGGATTATCAGAGGGTCTCAAGGTTAAAACCTTGGACCATGTTGATTATGCTATAAATAGAAATGATCGCAACTTTGTTGTCTCATTAATTTTGTCTGAACATCACTTGATCCTCATGCACCATGTTGGTTTTGATGCAGATGGCGATACTAAACCATCAGTTCCTTCTAAGGTAAGTATCTCTTATTTCCATAAGAAAAGAAATGCATTTCATTAGATTAACTTGGGATTTCTGCATCCCCAAGCATGCATTTCATTAGATTAACTTGGGATTTCTGCATCCCCAAGCATAGTTGATCTTACCTTGATCTCTTGTGAAGGTCGAGTCAAGTGGAGGTGCAGATGCAACAACAAAGGAAAACTCTAAGTAGTTCCCTTAACTATGTCCTAAACCTATTGTATAAATTGACTTTTTCGTAATTTTCTTTCCTTAACAATTTGCAAGGGTTCAATTATTACGTGCTCTGGAGACACGGAAGGTGGTCCTTAGAAAGGAACAAGCTATGGCTTATGCCCGTGCTCTCGTGGCAGGATTTGATTTAGACTATTTGGATGATTTGATATCGTTTAGTGATGCTTTTGGTGCTTTGCGCTTGAGGTAAACCCTTTAACTGCTAACTACTTACTAGTAACTTGACAGTGGGTAACAAGATCTTTAGAAGGCACTCTCTGATTTGAGACTTGCAGTTTTAAATATTCACAAGTTTAAAGCAATAGCTGCATTAGTAGCCAATTTGTTTCTCCTCTGCGTGCTTTTCCTGGTGTAAGTGTATAATTGAAACTTATCAACTTTCTCGACTTCAGCCTTTTGGGTACCATTTCTGCCTTCGAGGTGAGAGGCACTTCTGAATTCAAAAATTCCTCACTTTGCGGGTCTTGTTTGCTTCACCCAACTCTTGTGTTCACAATTTCCATATTCTCTCCTACTTTCTGATTTTGCATTCTGGAGGACCATGCAAGTGAAGTGGTCATCTGTATGTTGAAGCAAATAGGCCTGCTCTTAATCTGCCAGTCTGAGCTGCTACAAATGAACATTTCCTAATTTCTAGAACTGGATAGTCTATTATTCAACGTTCACTGGCTTTTACTTTTATCCCTGGGTTAATACCATTTCGGTGTTTGACATACACTCTAGCAGAAGATATAGGAGACCTTTAAAGAGCAAAGATGAGACTTGCAAAATTCCATGTTTGCAGCTGTATGTAGATATCCTATATTTGGAGATGTATGCTTACATTTAATCATTAGCATCGGATGCATTTTGTCTTGAGTCTCCCTTAACACCTTGGAATGCATAATCATACTCTTCTTTCGTACTGCACTCTAACCTTTTATGAAGACATTTCCCTTCTATGAAGCATGTGAGGCTCATTGATTTCAGGTTTCTTCCTCCTTCCACTTCTAATCCTAGTGTTCCGATTTGATAGGGAAGCATGCATAAATTTCCGGGAACTTTGTAACAAGAAGAGTGATGATGGGATCTGGATGGATGAGGTGGCAGCAATGCAGGCCTACATGCCCCCAGAATTATCGTACTTGGGAGCATCAGGAATTCTTATTCCTGGTGACAATAATGCAGTTGGCCAAATAGATGCATCTGCTTCTGACTCAACAAATGGAAGCTTAGACACTAACCAAGGTAGGCCTGATGTTCGATGTTTTCCTCTTCATGTCCCCCTCCCCCTTTTTCCTTCTTTCGTAACCAGAAACTGGTTTTTGATGAATGGAAGTGCTAATGCTAAACTATGGTGATTCTGATGTGTAGTTTTGCTCCATAATGCAAAGTTATATTCCTCCAAACTACTGTAATTACTTTTTCATCCAAGAGTACAATAAACTGAATCATGTATTCAACGGCCTTTTAAGTTTTATCCATAAATTGTTTTATCTGCCCTGTCCTTTCCTCTCATTGTATTCCTTCATCTTTATGAATGAGTTCGAAAACATAAGCTCTTCCCCAGAATCTAAGATCTGTCATAAATTAGCACCAAAAACACACTGAACAAGGAAAATGTTGGACATGTGGTTTTACCAAAGAACATCAATTAGCGTATGAGCTGATACTCTCGTCTACTGAGCGTGTTGTCCACCGGATTTTGGTAGTACTGCCTTTAGTTTCTTTGCTTTGTTCACCGATATGCATGTTAAGACCCACGGCAGAAATCTTGACTGATTAAACTTTGCTCATTTATTGTCCTTCAAACCCTATGTATCCACTTTAATGTTTGGTTATGTTGTTGCTTAGTTGCTCTCTGGAGTAACTATATTTTTCTAATTTGACCTATAAATTCTAGCATGCGCTTTCATGATAACTTGGAAATCAGCCATTGTGTAATTCAATTTTGCTTCAAACCCAGTTGAATGATCTTTTGTATTTGCAGGCAAATACATTTCTCTCAATTATTAAATGTTAATAATGTTCTGGTTGAAATTTTGCAGATAATGGTCTGCGAAGAACAGCTGTAGACCAATCGACAGAAAGCAAAGCTCAAATACCACCATGGGCACAGTACATGCACAATTTTCAGGGTCCTTTTCATCAAATGTCCCCATATCAAGGTTACTATTTACCTGGGATGCAGCTTCCAACTTATCCACCACATGTGGCATGGCCTTCGAGTGTTGAAGATTCAAATCTTGGTCTTTGTTCTGATGGAAATCATAGGAGAAGTGGCTCTAGGAAGATGCAGAATAAGTCGAAAAGAACCACATCCAAAGAAAGCGAGAGTACTGATCCTAGCCAATCAAGATCATCAAGTGATTCGGATGACATTGAGGACCGAAGAAATTCAACGGAGAAGTCGCACAGAAATAAACAGGGGAAGAAGTCGTCAAGGAAGGTTGTCATCCGGAACATAAACTACATTACTCCAGAAAGAAATGAAGATAGAGTTAGCACTTCTGAAGATGATTCATCAGATGGGGATGAGTTTCCAGACGCGAGTTCCCTAAAGCAAAGAGTGAGTGAAGCTCTTGGGACATTGGAGAAGCACCATAAATCAGCACATCGCAAGAACAAGAAGCGAGATTTAATCAAGAACCACATCTATGAAACAGATGAGGCTTCTCAGCAAGACGGCAAGAAAACAGTTTCCAAGAACGAAAAGAAGGGTCAGGACTGGGATGCCTTCCAAAATCTCCTCATGCAGGAGAAAGATTCACAAGTAGATAATATGACTGCAAGCGCGGAACATTATCAGGAGCTTGTTGGTGGCAATGACTCGAGGCAAGGAAAGTCCTCTTCACTTAACCTGGAATCAGAAGAAGTGATAAAATATCATGGTAATGCTGCTGATTCTTTTATGCTCAATGATAAGATTATAGGTAATGACGTGAGACCTGACCCTTTAAACTTCGAATCTGGTAACAATGGACGCCTATTAAAGAGAGGCGGTACAGAGGAGGAGTTGATTTTAATGCAAAGGGTTGAAACTTCAGAAATGAACTATGAAGACCTTTCATCTGTTAGTGCTTTTGAATCTACTACCATCAAGAACAGAAGAGAAGAAGATCTGGCAGTTAATAACCAACTCGATAAGTTTCCAAAGGCAAGCAATGCGGGTTTCAATTATGACGACTCATCAATCTTTGCTGGTGAAACTTCACATGCTGCAGGAAACAAAAAAGATGTGTTTCTTGATGACTCCTTCATGTTCCAAACTGGACCTGTCAGTTTCACCTCTGATCCTGAACCAAGAACTGATATCTTTCTCGAATCAGATATTGCTGGACTTGAGCACAAAGTCGATGATTTAGAAGATAATTTTGAATGTAGTGAGGTTCATGCACCTGATGATCTATGCGTGGTGCTTGGACGTGATTCACTGGCTGAACAAACTGTGACGTCTTGGAACCCAGAAATGGATTATATGGAAGAAAATCGTGCTGCCGGATTTACAGAAAAGCAATTGGATGTTGAAGTAATTGATGCGGATAACAGCAAAAAGCTAGCAACCAGTAAGTTGGCTAAGACTGCTGCGAATCGGTCTGTTGGAGGAAAAGGGACAAATAGAGTTGGCAAAGACTCGCTTGCATCTCTTGGGAGGAGTAGATCTGAGCACCTAGCAAGAAGCAAGACCACTCCTGCCAGGAAAACGACCCAAGTGAGCAAAACTGAGCAGGTATCAATTGGACATCTAGAGTGAGAAGGAATGACAATTTTCTTATTTATTTCAAAATGGTATGCGCCTAAGCGCGTATCAGTAGTACTCTTTCGTGATAGAAGGGGCACGCAGGTAAAAATATTCCGTTGCTTTAAGAAATATCATCACACATTGTCTCATACTTGGCACAATAGCCTCCTTAACCAATGATAACTTTCTTTTATAATATTATGTTTTCTAAACCTCTTCATTGATGGCAGGAAGAAGAAAACCGAAAGAGGATGGAACAACTAGCGATTCAACGCCAGAAGAGAATTGCGGAAAGAAGTGGTGTTAATGGCTCATCTGTTGCAAGTTCAAACTTAAGGGTGAACAAGAAAGATGCAGTGCCAGGAAAGTTGGGGAAAGCATTATCAAAGGCTCCTACTGAAGGTACACAGAAAGCAGATAAGCCTGTTTTTAGGAGTTCCACGGCTGATCGCCTCTCAACTTCTCGAAAAGCTGATCTGAGCTCACCTGCTGCACCAAAAGCAGGCCCGAAAAAGACAATCACTTCTATGCAACAAAAGGGTGGACCTCAAAACAAGAAACTGAATCAAGATAAACTTGCGCCAGAATAGGAAATAGATGAAGTTAAAGAATCCAATGGACATTCATCTGTATCTGAAGCTTCTGGAAGGGATAGCTTGAGAGCAGTGGAACCAGAACAAGCAGAAATCACCAAGGAAAATGAAACTCCTGCTATCAAGGAGTTACACATTGTTCCTTCTACTGAAAAGAACGAAGCAGAGATCATTTCAGATGGAAATGACAATAATTTGATCCCATCTCTCAACAGCTTGTCAATGACGGATCAAAAAGACCATATTGAAGCCGATACTGAGGGAAGCAAACTTGGGGTCCAAGAAAAGAAAGTGGCAGATATTTCCCCCATAGCTACAACTGAACATAGTCACGATCTTTTACCTTCCACAAATTCAAATATGAAGGAGAATGGTATTGGAAACGGAAACCTTCCTGCATTGCCTGAAGTTCTTACGGATGAGATTGCAACTCCACCACAGGATGATGAAACAAACGCGGAAACCATTCACTCCAGAAAGAAGTGGGACGACGGTGAAAGCTCTCCTAAAGTCTCAAAAGGATTTAGAAAGCTTCTATTGTTTGGTAGGAAAAGCTGAAGCTCCAGTAAAGGCACCAGTTTGATTCAAGATTCAGTTTCCAAGTAGAGCATTTAAAGCTTCAAGATGAGAAAACTCTTCATTACATTTGTGGAAAGATATCAGTATTGTTTCATGCAGCAGACAGAAGATACCAAGTTAATTGCAGTTCTTATACAAGATATGTGAATAGGGATACTTTTGTTTTTCTGTATATTTCAATTGACATCCTATTATACAGTCTGTGAATAACGCCATTGCTCTTTACTGGCATGTTTGAGAGTTGTGTGAAGATGGATTTGTATAAGTTGCCCTCTTCTTCTTCCAGGTGATATTTTCTGGTAACTAAAATCTTTTTTCCATTTTGAAGTCTGTATAAAGTTGATTACTATATTTTCTGTTTCCTTGTTGGATCTGGATGAATGAATTTGTTGTGTATTCTTGAAGTAAATCTGGCATTTCTTTTGGTTGGTTGTTACCCGTGGATTCAAATAAAGTAGGCTCCTTTATTAAAATTTTCTTTTTGGTATCTTTTGCTTATTAATCTATATCTTTATGTTTATATGTGTGGGAAAAAAAGAGAGTGAAGAACCATGAAGAAAAAATACCCAAAAAAAGGTATAAACCCTGGTCCCCGCCATGCCTTTGGTTTGGTTGTCTTTGGGAAATTCTTGTGGTAGAAGGTCATTCCTTGGCTCTGAGGTCTCCCATCGTCTCAGTCCTAATGAGTATTGTGGAGGATGCAAATCAAGAACCCAGCGGCCTCCTAGGTTGAGTGAGCGTCTCAGTCTCAATGAGTATTGTGGAGGATGCAAATCAAGAACCCAGCGGCCTCCTAAGTTGGGTGAGGACTTATATAGTGACCCACATAAGGTGTCCTCCCGCAAACTAGGTCTTGGCCTAACAGTAGTGGAACACCCACACGGTACGTTTTCTTGGATTCGAACTTTTGACATCTTAAAGCAAATCTCAACTCGAGTACCAACTGAGTTATAACCTGCGGCGTCTTTCTAAATGGGGTGAGAAGGGAAAAATGCACGTGTCTTGGGATTATAACAGTGTTTGTAATAGAAAATGTCAGATGCAAATTGTCAACTCTTTTTTTCTTAATTAATCCAAATGAATCAATTACCTGTTAACATCCAATTTGTCTTTCATAGATTGCACATCCAAATTGTGTTGTACATTTTTGTCGTACTAAATAAAGTATACATTTCATGTTACTGTATTATTCATTAAGAGACAAAAATGTGACCTCAGTAACACGTATTTCATGTCAGTTTTTACGAACAATGATCATGATTAAGTAATGCTTCGTCTGAAAAATACATATGACCAATGAAATTTGGAAGTGACCATCTTCATCTGCTGAGTTGAAAACGTATTTTCTGTTTTTAGTGAAAGAACAAACATATTACGATATACCATGTTTATTTGATCTAACGTGTGTGCGCTATACTAGCTGGCAATTACTTAGATGCCATTTATTGCCCATGTGTCTTAACTTGGCATGTTCTTTTCACTCCAACAGATGATCCTTTACTAAAAAAACAGAAACAATTGATCGCAACCACCAAAGGTCTTTTCTGTCTAAACTGTAAGGATTTGTGAATGACATATTTCAATTCACAATCTTCTCACTTGTGATACAAGAGATCCAAATTTAAATATTTTATAAGATTCGATTTTTTATATTATGGATGGTATATTTAAATAAATTAAAAATCTTGTTAAGAAATATATAGTTAAAAATTCTAACTATGATAATCATTATAAATCTTAATAGATTCATCTCGAATTTAAGGGTTGGGCGTTTATTCAGGGACATCTGATAAAATTGAAACAAACCTGATAAAATTAGCATAGCCTGCGTGAAGATGACATTCGCCAATACAGAAATTTACGGGTTGGGACTTGGGAAGACTACATATGCGGATGATATGAGAGATAACGGCAGGTGAGCGGTTGGATACATTTTGTGCCGACATATTTGGGCCACCGACACTCGCACTCCGGGTCTGGCAGAATCAACCCCCTCCCCTCACCAAACCCACTCCTTCTTGTGATTTACCGATGTAATTCGGTGCAGTTTAACCCTCTATGGTCTTGCTCATAAAGAATCCTCGGCTTTTATACACATTTTAACGATTCGTATCGTCTTAGTTGCTTTTAGGTCTGACCCTACCGTCATCAAGTATTACTAAATATCAACTGAATCAAGTTTTTTGTTTTCGTCCGTTCAAAAAAAAATTAATCTTGGTTGACAATTAACATGTGGTCATACTTGTATATCATACATATTTTCTTTCTATTTAATGTAGTACTTTTTTGGTCTTCCCATCTTACCACTTTAATGAGACAATAATTCGATGTGGTATTTTTTAGGTCTTTACATCTCATCCTCTTTATGAATCATCATCTTCGATGGACCTTCACTAAAGGACCAAGGTCCCTATAACATATCAAATTTTGCCCTTCACGCATCACATAATGTCTTGGATATCCAGTACTTTAATGGGTCAACGATTCAATGAGGAATTTTTTGAGTCTTTATATCTCACTCCTTCTAATGGGTCATCGTTTTTGTTGGGCCTCCACAAGGGATCAAGATTCATTTAACATTTTTGATTTGACCATTTCGTCCTAATGATGTAAGTCGGCTCTGATACTGTTAATGCTAGTCGAATATGATATTATAATTGTAACGATTCAGATTTTAATTAACCGATTCCAGGTTTGATGTCTGTTCGTGTCTAATGCTGTCACTATAGACAAGCATTACTAAATGTAAAATGAATCAGAATTCTCATATTTGTTGGTCCAAAATTAATTACTATTCGTTGAAATTTAATATTTAAATCGTATTTATTTACAATGTCATCCTCTGTTTTCTATTCAACGTATATTTTTTTGGGCTTTACACGTGTGCCCTCCTTTCCACAAGTTGTACATCTTACTTCTACGCTATTTCTTCAACAAATCACTCACAGCTCTCACCTTACTGTTGTTGCCTTGTCATTGTTTTTGGTGAAACTCTCTTCTCTAACACTTGTGTGAGTAGTTGGCTGCTGTGCTTCTTCATTACTCTTAATAGTTTTGTATATTTAGAGAGAGAGAAAGTTGCAGCAGATAAGACCAGTGAAGAAAAGCTCAGACACTGAGATCTGTGGAGAGAAATGGCATCTAAGTTGCTGCTGATTGGTGTCTTCATTCTTGATCTCATTGCTTTTGGTTTGGCTGTTGCTGCTGAGCAAAGAAGGAGTACTGTAAGTTCCATACTTCAATCCGGTGGCCTCTTTGTCTTTCTCTTTGGTGTCCCTTTTCCCTTATTTGCACGATGTATAGATTTGGCCATTACTAGAGGCGACCTCCTTTTCTTTTCCTGATGGCTATTTTCCCAGAAATTGCAGAACCCATAATGATATCTTCCGATTTCCTGATGCATTTTGATTAGAATAATGTTTTATAACACGAATATGATTAACATCAAGCTAAGTGCTTAAAATCTGGTTTTTGAATGGGTTATATTTGAAGTTATCAGATAGATTGAAGAAACTACACTTGCCTATCACACAAAAAAATGAATTAGACGAAGCTTTACTTTTGGTCACTTTTATTTCATCCTTCAACATTTTAAGAAGGCTGCATTAATGGTAATCTATATTGTCGGTGCTTTTGTTTGAGCATTTGACATAAGGAACTTGTCTGTATATGACTCTCATTTATAAACTTGTCTGTATATTGGGTCAGAAATGACATATTCTGAAGCATAGGAGTATCCCAAAATATTGAGAAACGGTTAAATCAGCCAAAAGGTCATGAATAGAAAAGGGCAGAAACGAGGTTGTTCTTTCTAACCTTTTCAAAAGTTTTGTAGAAAAGTTGGATCTTGAGATACACAAAATATGAGTCATTTTATTAGTTCTATATTTTCTCAAAGCTGGCATTGACAGTTTTTACTAGCATATTCCATTTCCTAGGTGTTCCATTCTCTTTTAGATTAACACTCAAATTAGAAAAGGGCACCCCCTTAATGATTAAATGTTGATAGTGTATGTTGAGATCATATCATTTTGAAGTCTTAGACCGAGCACTTTACTTGATATTCATCTCTATCATTGCTAGCTCTTGCACATTCATTGTTTGTCTTTTCTGGACATTCTTCTCTAAGGCTGGTACGTCCAGTCAAATTTTATTTTGCTTCCTTCTGATGCAGATTGTATAAGCGAATGGAAGGAATGAACTTAATTTACAGTGAAAACTTGTGTATTTAGATTTGGTGTATGTAATTTTAATTCTGGTGAAATGCATGCATTGGCAGGCGTCAATTACACAGGACAATGAGAAAAACTACAACTATTGCGTCTATGACTCAGACATTTCAACAGGCTTTGGTGTTGGTGCATTCCTTTTCCTTCTTCTTAGCCAAGTGATCCTAATGATAGCAAGCAGATGTTTCTGCTGTGGGAAGCCCCTAAAACCTGGAGGATCAAGGGCTTGTGCTGTTCTTCTTTTCATTTTTTGCTGGTAAATTTCCCCCATAATGCTGTTGATTAACTCTTATCTGCATATTACGGACATATTGCTCTTTTCTGTTCGTTTCTTGAAAATAAAACCAAGTCGTTCCTTCTTGTGAGGGGGCAGGAATTATATCTTGGTCCTTGCTAGGGAAGTAACATAGTGGATGGTCAGGCCTAATTTACTCCCAATTTTCAAAATTGAGTGTCTGCCATTCAATAAGATTCACTGTCCATTTATGTCTGTCCAGAAACATTGTCCAAGTTGACATTGAGTGGTTTCAAATGAACCATTGGCAATGTAAATTCTCTAAAACCATAATGCTGCTGCAGGATCGTCTTCCTGATCGCTGAGGCGTGCTTGCTTGCTGGTTCTGTGAGGAATGCTTATCACACCAAGTACCGGACAATTTTTGGTGGGGAAGATCCTCCCTCGTGTGAGACAGTTAGGAAGGGGGTGTTTGCAGCTGGGGCGGCATTCACATTCTTCACTTGCATTGTGTCTGAATTTTATTACGTTTCCTATTCAAACTCCAGGGGTGGTGGGTTTGATGCATATAGTGGTGGAGAAGCTGGAGTGGGTATGGCAGCCTACAGATAAGCTCTATCGGTTCTCCGTCTGGTGGCGAATTTCCTTGTGGCCTGCTACCCCATAGATGTTACTTCATTCTGAGTCCTTCTTTAGTTTGTAAAGACTTGTCTTTTAATCTGTCTTTCATACTGTCATTTTTGACATGGGTCATTTGGAGGTCTTTCTGTGTGGTGTGCTGTAGATCTGTATTAGTTGAACCTCTTCTCGTTCTTTTGTCATGTTTCAAATGTAGAGATTTTGAGGGATCGTTTCGCGATTTGATGTATGCTGTTTTACTTTACATTTTGGGTAACAGGCTCTTTCCATAGCTTGATCTCGTAATTTTAAGATCACAAAAGAACAACTTTACTAGTTGTTCTAAGACCCGTTCTTTTTTTAGAGAAGATTAATGTCCTAAATTTAATCAGAGTTTCTAAATTACCTTTTTCAAAATAAGATATAATTGAAAATAACATGTCAACTGGATGAAGGTGTTTGGAAACCTATGGGTTAAGAAATAACCCTTATGGTATCTCACAGTTATTCTTTAAATATCACAAAAATTTTGTGATGTTAATGTTGTAAGCGTTCTTTTGCATGGAGTTTTGTTATAACCCGCAATTTTTGAACTAATTGTTACACGTTAATTTAATAGTAGGTAGTCGATGGGTATAACAACATTTCGGAATTAAATTAGTCGTAGCGTGTTAATTATGTCTGTGCGATTTTGTAATTACACAAAATGGTTACGTAAATATATGTATAATTAGTAATATAAAGTAGGAGTAAAAGGTTAAATTAAATTAAGATAATTATAAGAAATGGCGGTTACAATAATAATAAGATTAAGATAATGATAAAAAAAAAATATAGGAAACATGGATTAAATGGGGGATAACCGCCCCATGATTTCAGCGCATGGGAGATATAAGGGGGCAGGGATTCGCTTGGATGGGGGAATAAGGATAAATAAAAAAAAAAAAAAAAGAGAAGAAAAGATCAAAAGCAAGGGAGGCAACGACACCAGGAAGAAAGAGAGGAAAAGAGAAAAGGGAAGGAGAGAGGGGAAAGAAGAAGAGAAGGAAAAAGGAAAAGCCGGGTATCTTGATCTACTCGTTCGTTCATGTACGTGTGTAAATTGTCATCAATCAGGTAGGTTCACTTTTCCCCTTCCATTTGGTGCAAATTCAAGCATGCTCTAGTGGTATTTTATGTGTTTTTGTTGTTTTAATTGTTGAGTTTCATAGCATTGTAATCCGTGAAAAGCATGAAAGTTGGAGACTGTGGTATGCGTTCACTGTGTATTGCGTGATCAGTTTGATTTTAGGGAAAACTTTGATAATCAAAATAGTAAAACTTTAGTATATTTAAAAAAATTTTCACTTTGTATTGACCTTAGAATAGGTTTCCATAGACTGGAAATAGGTGGGAATATAGATCGGGGTCGAAAAACGGTCGCCGGGGGTCGCCGGACCGCCACACGCGCCGCCGGAAGCGGCCGCGCGTGGCTGCACGCGCCCTGATATCAAGGGCTGGAGTTGTTTTTTTTTTTTGATTTGTTAAAAAAATATATATATATACACATGGTTGTTAAAAGGGCCGAAGGCCCTTAATGATGCACATTGGTTTTGGGTGGGCTGGCTGCTCCTGCAGCAGTCCTGGCCCAAAATCTGTTTATATAAAAAAAAAAAAAGAGAGGCTGCCAGCTTCGCGGACCGGGCCGAATGGCCAACGGTCCGGGCCAGCTGTTGGCGGCCCAATTAAGCGATTAACAAAAAAAAAAAGGGTTTAGCAGGCCGGCTTTCGACGGGCTGAACTGGGAAAGGGTGCTAACAGGGCTGGAGACAAGGCCAGCCCATTAGAGTGATATATATATATTTTGCTTTAATTTCTGAAATTCAAAATGTAATTTTAATTAATTTTAAAATAGAAATAATCATAGGAAAAATATAAATCAATATCAGAAAATTCTAAATAAATTCCAAAAATTATAAAATGCTGAAATTAGAATATTTTCACTAATCTCGGTAATTGTGATAATTTATTTAATTTGGATAATTAAGTAATAAATAGAAATAAATTAGGGAAAAATGAGGAAAAAAACTTAGGAAGTGCACTATAAATATATATAAGCAATGGAAAAATAGTTTTAATACCAAACAACATTAAATCATTATTTGAAGAATAGATGAACCTAGAGTTGAGTGCCGGAGGATGGTGAGGATGGGCCAGGGGCCTCAGGCGATTGTGTTATTTGCATTCATGGCACGTGCATTTGCATGATGGTGGGTCGTGACGTACGGGTCACGGGCGCTCAGGATGGTGTACGGTGGCGGGGCCAAGTACACTCAGGATGGTGACTGTGGGTGGGTACGACCCACAGCCACTCAGTTAGGTCCCGGGATCATGCATTGCATGGCGGAGTTATTGGCATCTTGTGTGACATGACTTTGTTGCGTGTGACATGCATAGTAGGGCATGCATCATGTTGTTGCGCATTCTTAGCTGGAGTGAATTACTTTTCCGTATTCATATGCTTGTATGATACCATGATCTATGTGCTATGTGCTATATCATTGTGTATGTTTGGCTTGCACTACTTGGAGGTAGGTGCCTACTGAGTGATTTCCCAGTCACTCACCCCTACTTTCTCCCCCCCCCACCAGGTGAGCAGGAAGAGACTTATGACTATGTCTTTGTTGAGAACGGGGCTGATACAGTGGAGTGGGCAGACTGGTGGTCGCGCTTAGGATATAAGAAGGCCCTGCGACTGTTGTCTTTATTTATTGAGATTTCACCAGACACTACCTTGTTGGATTTTTAGACTTATGTTATTGTCAGTATTTAGTTTATTATTATATCAAGGAATTTTATTTGTCAAAGAAGTTTTATGTTATTGTGTTTCGTTTCCGCGCGAAAAATTTCTACGTCTTTTCGACATGTTGGAAATTGATTCGACGCTTTGTATTCTCCTCAGTGAGATACGGCGGATGCACCGTTTCCGAAGCTAGGGTTCGGGAGCGGGGCGCTACAAGTTTTCTCATGCTCTTAATAAGAGCTCGAGCTATTAGTTTAAATGGTTCCACATAAAAATTTAATAGATGAGAAGGAAGAACCGATCTTTTTTCTAGAATAAAGTGGTATCTACTCGTTAGTAAAATTAATTTGTGGTTGAATCAAATTTCACAATTTATTAGACTCAACAATTCATATAAAATTTTCCTTTCCTCGCGGCCTTTAAAGCTAAATGCCGAACTATGTCGCCTATGGGGAAATGCAATAATTGGCCTGTGCTGTAACACTCCCTACCTAGAAACAAAGTAGAGACAAATTATCATGACAAAAACGGTGAGTGAAATACTACTATCTAGGTTAATAATGATTTATACTATAGTATTTGATTTAATTGAGTTAAAAGTATGTTCGCACAGTTTGTAGTAGACACATTGTATGAGTTGGTTAAAAATTTTACCAATCTAAGAGTCAGTTGAATTTCTAATTTAAATCGTCCAATAAACTCTTTATGACTGCAGTAGGTTTTGGAATCAGAATATGTATTTTTTTCCCAACTAAGTATAGATCTAAAAAGTCCCTTGCAAGCCATTTATCTAACGAAATATTTTAACAGCGTCCTTGGACTGATTTAACCATTACTTTTTTTACTTTTCGCTTGTCCTTCAAAACTATATGGCCTATGGTGTAAGTCTACCTACCTGTGAAACAAAATAAACCAGAGCATGGTATGTGATTATGAATTTAAATATTAAATGTCAACTTAAGGTTTTCAAACCAACAAATAAAAAATCAAAAAGTTGACATAATGTTGTCATTCTCATAGTAATCCGGTTAGATTCAAGTTATGGAAGATATATATATAGAAACATGAAATTCTAGTGAGGTGAGACGTAATTTTGGATCAACGAAGAGATTACGAAGAAAGACCCCAAGTCATAGCTTAGTTGGTACTCGGATTGAGATTTGTTCTAAAAAGTTAATATTTCGAATCCATAGACACGTACAGTGTAGGTGTTCCAGTGCTGCTAGGCCGAAGGCCTGATTTGCAGAGAGACACTTTGTGTGGGTCACTGCGTAAGTGTTCACCCAATCTAGAAGGCTGTTGAACTCGCATCGTCCACAATACTCTTTGGGTGAGACAGTGATTTGTATCATCTACCGTGCTCTTTGAGACTGTGACGGTGGAAACTCTCAGAGCCAAAGCATGACATTTTGCACCAAGATTACGAAGAAAGCGTGCTTGACGCACCAAATCTGCACGCCAAATTCGTGCCTTGCAGTCATCACTAATCACGCCATCCTTTAAGTTATTGCGTTGACTTTGTGATAAGTAACGTCCTGTAAACCTTTTATGATAAACTTTCTTTGATGAGGGAGTGGGTTCTCTCACCTGTACCAGAGGCCCCTTAGCCAGGTGAGATGTAAATCGAGGGATGTGCTCCACCGGCAGCCCTGCAAAGGGAGAGGACACTCGAGACTCAGCCAGCCCAGAGACAACCCTTGTAATATTTCAACAAGGATTGTCTCCACACGGACTCGAACTCGGGACGTCGGGGTTCTAGCCCCAATCACCTTTGCCACTTACCATTGGACTATGCCCCTGGGGGCTTTTATGATAAACTTTCAAAAACTATGTCCAATTCCAAACCTGTAATTGTAAATAAAAACGACTTGATTAATTCGAAAAGAGTAATTTAAAAGGTAAAATAGAAACTTGTAATAATTTTAATAAATAAGCCATCAAGTTCGTCAAATGCATGACATAAAAATGGCTTTAAGTAAGCTATCAAGTTCGACAATGCATTGACAAGTTCTGGTGATGTTCGAATCCAAAATCAGAAGCAAAGTTTTTTTTATACTTGGGAGGGGGTTATCATGTGCAGAGGTCATGGCATCATCACTTTGACACACACACAGAGAAAGTGCAATCCCTTTGGCGTGTACTTACATCGTTAAATTATTATCAAGGTCTAAAACAATATCCATAAGCTAAGAGGGTCAGTCACATTCGAACATTATCATGATAATACATACATACATATATATATGTAAGGATTTTATTCCTTTTAATGTAGGAACCGAAAAACATGTAAAGCATTCAATATTGAGGTACAGTGAACGAGAGCGTTTTTTTTTTTTTTTTTGATAAACCTAAAATTCATTTCATTATCAAAGTCAAGCGGCACTTACAGTTTCCTAATAGTGTGCAATTGAACTAGCATGATACATCTAAGCACTGATTTGGTTAGATCTCGCGGCCTCGATCCAACTCTGCCGAAGATCTAGTTATATCTCGTCGATTTATTTAAATATCATCAATATATTCGTCGATTTGTTTAAATCTCATCGATATACTGATATGTTTACTTCACGCTATGAATGAAAGCTCTTATCCAATGCATTGGAGGAAACCCCCAATATCTAATACACGATAAGACACACACACACACACACACACACACACACACACACACACACATATATATATATATATATATATATATATATATATATATATGCACAGGCAAGTATCTATGAATAGCGAACGTTACTCAAACTCCATAACATAGTTTGTAGTTGTCCTTGTAGACTAATGTGAAGCACATTTTATTTTAAGTTTGTAACGACTCATTACCATATTTTTTTAATTAGCATGACATATACAACATTACAAGTGAATTAGGACAAACGCATTGATTCAGACAATCTTCCTCCAAATGCCTATTGACGTGATCATCGTATCTGGTTCCTTTCCTCAAAATCCATAAATCCCACACACTATATCTCTAATCAGCAAACACTATGTCTGAAAACCCACCGTTCAAGAAAATGAAAAGCCCTAGATTTTCTTCAACAAAGCAAAAAGCACTGGTGTCTTCCCCTTGTTCAAGATTTGTGTTTCCTTTTGCTCTTGATGACGAGGACGACAATATTGAAATTCTCAATACTACTCCATCAGTTGCTCCGGGACAACATGGGAATAGTCCTTTTCCTATGTTTCCTCCCGTTTTTGCAACCCATGAAAATCAAAACATGATCTCCTTTGGACCTCTTCAAAGCCATGATGTGGGTTATGGCTGCAATGATGTGATGTCAAGCCCGAAATTGTACAGAGGCGTGAGACAAAGACAATGGGGCAAATGGGTAGCGGAGATTCGTCTTCCTCGCAACAGAACTCGATTGTGGTTAGGTACGTCGAACCTAATGCATCATTGAAAACAATACCTCCATACTAAAAAAATAGAAAGTTTTCTTCAAGTAAGACATTTGGCTTATATATACATGCACAAATGATACAATAATAGAGATATGGCGTGTTAGTGTCTTAGTGAGTTTAAATGTGTTCCACTATTAGAAATTGACAGCATAATTCAAATTTTATCCGCTTCATCTTGATACTTTTGTAGTAAGGTTTGTATGTGGGAGAGCAAGAAAACCTATTCTTGTTGTATGTAACTAACTGATGTGCTTGTATTTCAAATAGGCACATTTAGTACAGCAGAAGAAGCAGCTTTGGCTTATGATCGAGAGGCATTCAGGTTGCGAGGCGAAAACGCAAGACTCAACTTTCCTAATCTCTTCTTAGGTAATAAACCTGAGGATTTTCAAGCAGCAGAAGCCTCAGATTCACCTTCTTTTACATCTTGCATCACAAATGACAGTTCACAGCTGCAGCCAACTGACCACCTTGCTTCAGAATCTTATAACAACGAAACACTTCTCTTACCTTCAACACTAGGACAATTATCCAATTGGGACAGACAACAGAATTCAAAAGACAATGTCCTGAGCCAGAATTTATTTGATGGTAATGTTTTTCCACCTGCACTAATGTCCAGAGGAATTCTAGGCAATGATAACGCAATGGGCACTTCAAATTTTGTTGCAGCAGAGGAAGAGGAAGGAACTTTTCTGGGATACTCAAAGAATTCAATGATGGAGTTGGAGAGTATGGTGGATAGTATGAATTGTGATGCCATTCAAAACGCTACATTTCCAATCGGCTCATTTTGGTGCAACAATCTAGTGATTGATTCAAATGCATCCACAAGTTTAGGCCTTGGTCAAATGCAACAGGAAAGGTTTTCTTTTGATGAAAACCTGTGAAGCAAAGTTGCCTCTCAACCTCAGCCCTCCGTTTATTATCAATGTTTTAAGGACCTTATCGATTCGAGCATTTTTAAAATTTATCAAACTACTTATTCGATCTTAAATTCGATTTCAAATGTTTTCAAACTCGAGCAGTATTCGAGCTTCTTTTGAACAAAGTAAACATAATTTGTTATTCTGAAAGTCTAGTTACACATTACCTCTTCTCACCATTTTTAATAATCCTAAATTCAGTACGATGAAAGTCTAATTACACGGTCACCCTTCCCACCACTTTCTAATAACCCCAAATTCACTCCATCAACCTACATGAAGACGTGCCACCTCCCCCTAATCCATCATCAGACTCATCCCTTACCAAACATACGTTTACATTCATTTGTCATAGTAGAACAATACAGTAACAAATAGGTTCTTCTTAGTCAATTCTTCTCAATAGTCACACATTCACCTTAAGGAAACTAAACTCCCACAATAATCCAAATTTCAAATTCAACTGACGGGAGTGAGGAGCCAGGGGTGGGGGAACAAGGTAGCCGTACTGGAATATGCGGCCGGATCACCTCCTTTTTAAGGAAAGCTAATGCGAATATTAATAAGACAAAAAAACGAATCGGATATTAATAATATAAATTCAGTATGGGAAATCCTTTTCCCGTTACATAAATCCAATTTTCATTCATAGTGTTAGAGAAAAGCCAAAAAATAATTACCTTGTAATTTATTGGGTTTCTAATCAACATGTATGCCTCTACAAGCTAAGGGCAAAACATTCATTACATAGGGATATCATAAATTTGACCGCAGTATTGACTTTCTATTTTAGTCCACAAAATTGTATTAGTTCAATTGATTTGGGACTCGACATATGTCTAGATATGTCGTCATCATTATAGACAAACACTACTTAATGTCAACTGAATACGACTTTTACTTTCGCTAACGCTAAAAAGAATTAATTTTTGTTAGTCATACTTATATATATCATGTTAATATTCTCGTTCTTTCTAATATGACTTTTTTTGTTGTTAGGTATTTTCGCATTTTAATCCCTCTTTAATGGGCAGAGCGTGCTAGACCAAAATTCTCGTAAGGTCACGGATTCGACACTTTAGCCTCCATGACGTTAGTCGGGTTACATATCGGAGACTTTTGTCTCGACTATGTTAATCGATTCCCTTATCATAATTGTAACTAATGAATTATAAATTAGTTATTGGAAAAAAAATCTTTTATAATTGTTCAGCTGATAAGCCTCCAACTCCAAAACCCTAGGCCGTGCCACTCCCTCGCCCTTCTTGTACGTGGCCGTTTCCCTTTTTCAGGCAGCAGAATCTACTGACTTTCCATTCCATCCATCCAGTAGGCCGTGTTTGAGCTGAAATTTTCTTGGCAAACCTCTCTCAATCTTTAATTCTCAGCTTCCAATGGCTAAGAAGAAAGAGAAGTCGGTGAACGTATCAGGAAAGCCGAAGCACTCACTGGACGTTAACAGAGATGCCAGTAGCACCAAGGCCAAAGGTGGCCGCAGCGCCTCCACTGTCCGCCGCCTCAAGATGTATAATACCCGACCAAAGCGCGACAGAGGGGGGAAAATTTTAAAGCACGATTTGCAGTCCAAAGAATTACCATCGACTAGAATTCAACCCGATCGCCGATGGTTTGGTATGCAGCATAGTGTCGTTTTTTCGCATAATTTGTTTTGTCCGGATGAAAATGGAATTATCAATGTTTTTTTTATGCGTCGTAACTTTTTTTCTTTCGATTTGATAGGGTCGTAACTTTTTTTTCTCTTTCGATTTGATAGGGAATACTAGGGTAGTGAATCAGAAAGAGCTCGAATTTTTCCGTGAAGAGTTGCAGAACAGGCTTTCTAGTAATTATAATGTCCTTTTGAAGGAAAGGAAGCTGCCGTTGTCGCTTCTAAATGATCATCAAAAGGTAGCAGATGCCTTAAACCTTCAGAGTTCAGCTTTCAGTCTCATGCTTATATCATCATTTGTGATTGTTTGCTTCTGAATTTTTGTAAAGCAAGCTAGAGTTCATCTGCTAGACAGGGAACCATTTGCTGATGCATTTGGACCTAAGACAAAGAGAAAGCGTCCCAAGCTATTGGCTATGGATTACGAGTCGTTAGTGAAGAAAGCTGATGGTACACAAGGTAATAAAAACTGCTTCTGTAGTTGGGTTTGCCTTAGGAATGTGGTCTATGTCATGTGATTAATGGTATGGTGAGGCTATTGCAACTGTATTGTTCTTGATCTTTGATACTTTGGTCCCATCAGACGCTTTTGAAGAAAAACTTGGTGCCAGTACATCTACAGAAGGAAATGAAGAAGGATTTAGAGACCTCGTTAGGCATAATATGTTTGATAAGGGTCAAAGTAAAAGAATTTGGGGCGAACTCTACAAGGTCATTGACTCTTCTGATGTGGTTGTCCAGGTTGATCTTTCTTTCTTTCTTTTTCTTTCTTCCTTCCTTCCTTCCTTCTTCTTCTACTAGTATATATGTGATATACATTGGCATTTTCTGCTTTAGGGTGGTGTTTCTGTCCTTTCCCCGTGCCTTCTATGTTGACTTGGATATGGTTTTTGTCCTTTCCCTGTGCCTTCTTTGTCGACTTGGATATGGTGTTTCTGTCATTTTCCGTGCCTTCTTTGTTGACTTGGATATGGTTTTTATGTCCTTTCCCCGTGCCTTCTTTATCGACTTCCGATGTAATGGGAAGCACAAAACTTTAGTGTCCAAGTCATTCAATCCAAATTTGGCTATGTTATTGGCCTGAAGTTGTGAACTTGTGTGCATAAATATTTTATTCAGCATTATATGCTTTAATGTTGCTGGATAAACATAGTTGATTAATGGGTGCAATCAATTTAACATGTCTGGAACCTGTTAAGCCCGGACACCAAAATGTGATACAATAAGATGCCAAGACGATATATGACTTCGAAAATCTAGGACGTGCACAACATAGGTTCATTTAATGAAATTACATTTTGCAAACTAATAAGATGTAAGATGTAAGATGTAAGATGTAAATTATGAATGCATGAGGTAGTCAATTATTACACTAAATAGAATAAGAAACGATATAATCTACATGAAAATGTTAAATGGTACATCTTGTTTAGAAATGCAAACAATGGGAAAAAAAGGAAAGAAAACAGAAAAGTCTGTCTTTTTCGGTTCATAAAATGTCAGTGTTGTACTAGAAACATGTAGAGATTTCAAAAAGTTGTCTAGAAGGTGTTTGTAACAAAACTTTTGAAGTGAATATTCTAATTAGATAAGTCCAACGAATCTTCGCAGAGTGTTATGGTAGTATTCAAGAATTGGAAATGAAAACATTTCAAAAAGAGAAAATATTGAGATGTATGTTGGACTCGGGTTGGATGTCGATGTCCGTAGGGATGAAAGTGGACACAATTCATAATCCAAGGATTAGTGCGTCAAGAGCTGCGTTAGGTTATTCTGCACTTCTCCTAATAACTTTCGTAGCTTGTCCGTGTGTCTCTGAGAGCTTCTTTATCCTACTTGTCTCGGTTATTTTTGTTGGCTTACTTAATACATGCTCTATGGACACAGGTTTTGGATGCTCGTGACCCTCAAGGTACAAGATGCTTCCACTTGGAGAGGCATTTGAGAGAGCACTGTAAACACAAAAACATGATTCTGTTGTTAAATAAGGTCAAATTCCTGCTGTGATCTTTTTGCCTTTTGTTTTGTTTTTTTGTTTTTTTTGTAATTCTTTGTGCCTTTTGACTTGCTTATCTATTGCTTTTTGACACTGGAATACTACCATCTACAGTGTGATTTGGTACCTGCTTGGGCAACAAAAGGATGGCTTAGGGTATTGTCAAAGGAATATCCAGCTCTGGCATTCCATGCAAGCATCAACAAGTCGTTTGGGAAGGTACAAATTGTCTCCTGTCCTCATCTTCTACCTGGCTTTGTCAATTTAAAATGAGGAAGAGAGTCGATGGGCTATAGAGAGGAAAAAAGCAGGGGGTGTGGGGGAGTGAGAGAGGGAAACTCGAATATCACCAGTTGACAGGGAAAATTACTGGAATTCTTTTTTTCCTTTGTCATACTGTTAATCATATTGCTAAATATTTAGATTTTTCTGCGATATTGTCATCATATATTAGCCGACATTTCGGAATTTGCATTTGCTACATATTTTTATGCCATTAAAATTTCTATTCCTGTGGTTCAGGGATCTCTCCTATCAATCCTGAGACAATTTGCAAGGTTGAAGACTGACAAGCAAGCAATATCTGTGGGCTTTGTTGGATATCCCAATGTTGGGAAATCCTCAGTTATCAACACTCTGCGGACTAAGAATGTACTTCCCTGATGCCCTTGCATATGTTTTCTTATTAAAGCTGATTTTCAGACCTGACCCCTCTGGCTATTCATGGCCTTTGGACCCAAGGCGGTGAATGAAAGATTGGTACTAGGTTTTTGTGCCCTCTGACAATATAAAGCATGGTAGACGACATCTAGATTATTGACTTGTTTCTGATCTAGTGGCTTTGAATGGCAATAATTTTTCGGTTGCAACAGAAGGAAGCATGTGGTCAGGGAGGAATTTTCCCCTCAACAGTATTGCATGATTCATATATTGAAACTGAAGAGAACTTGCAACTATTATTTAACATCTTTAAATGAAACACAAGTGAAGCATATCTATACTCGAATCCCCATAAAGAGATGTATTAAAGGCCTGCAAATTTTCTATTGTTAATTTGTTATGTCTTCTATTAATAAATCAAGTAGAAATTTTTTCGTGATAAAATGACACTGCCGTTGATATTATTTTGGGTCATTGTCCATGATAGATCTGGTGGGTGTTTGATATAATAAAGTAAAAGGTTTTGAAGGTCTAATATGACAGTTTAGTGCACAGAATGATGCATATAAATTTTGATTTGAAATGGGGAGAAAAAAGATAAAAGAAAGAGAGAAGGCAAAAAAAAGAAGTGTACATAAGACATTAACTGCTTGTGAAAAGAAGGTGCTTTTCGCCTTCACATGATTGTTAAGTGGTAAGTTTGACTTCAGAATTTGAGGTTTCATGTCAGGAATGAGTTTCTCAATGATCTACAAGAAAGTTAATCCTTCCCCTTCCTAATTTGAATATCAAGAAATAGATGTTTCTTGCCTAGCTAATTCATTGACTTGCATCTTTTTTCTGGAAGGAACTTCAACTCATGGAATAAATTTGTATATGGCCTCAGCAAGATAACCTAATTGATATGCTTATCAAGTTTTAGCCGATATAACAGTCTTTCCATGAAGCTAAGACTAGTGGATGGACTGGAGCTATTTGGCATTTCTGTCTTGATGTAATATGTTTGACATGTTTTGTTGACTATCTTAGATGTCTTAACTGTGTCTTCATTTAGGCATTAAAGTGTAATGTAAGATAAATGTGAAATCGCTGTTTTCTGATTTCTGAACCAAGTTGTTTGGTGGATCATTTAAGTTGCTCTATGATTAATCCCGTAAAGTTTGTTCTCATGTTTGATTAATTGTTTTCTGTTTTCTGGATTTAGGTTTGCAAGGTAGCCCCAATTCCTGGAGAGACAAAAGTGTGGCAGTACATCACGCTCACGAAAAAGATTTTCTTGATTGATTGTCCTGGTGTTGTTTACCAAAATAGCGACTCTGAAACTGATATCGTATTGAAGGGCGTGGTAAGTGTGATGTTGCCTCTGGCTTGGCTTAATATTTGCACTGTGCTGTGAAATTCAATAGCATATTACTTCATTTTACTATCGAAGAGGGGTAACTTTCAACTGGGTTTATGACAAAACCTAGTCTTATGCTCGTGAATAAGAACCATTTGGACTTATTGACCCCGTCCTCTGCTCCTTCTCATTCTCCGTTTGTGTATACTTAGTATGAGTGCTCTTGGAGTAGGAATTTGTCTGTGAGCTCCACCCTAGATGTTGGATATGTTTGGTCTTTTTCATGTGCTTCTTTATGTTTTTGGTATTTTCATGCTTCTTCATCTGTTTTCCCCTTTCTAGCCTATAAATGGCAAACAAGGACGCCTCTCCTCAACAGTGTTGATGGTCTTCTATGGCGAGACTTTTGACCCACTTCCTCAGGATATCCTTGCTCTATTATCCTTCCCCTTCTCTTCCGAATTTTTTTTTTGGGTGGGGGGGTGGGGGGGTTAGGGAAAGCTTACACGCCCAAAACGTTCGACCCTTCTTTCTATAGCTGTGGAGAGAAGGGGGGGGGGGGGGGGGTTCTGGGACAACTCATCGGTGCTGCACCAAACACTGGTGGTTCTTTCTTGTTGATCATCCGGTTGGGCCAATCCTTTACGCATTACTTCATGTTCCCTGGTCATTTTATGAAGTTTTTAAGTGGCTCTAGCTCCAAGGGAGCTCACATGCATGTAGGCTGTTGGCTTAAGTACTGCTGTCCAGATCAAGATTGAATTGCTCAACTCTTGTTTGCAGGTGCGTGTAGCCAATTTGCATGATGCTGCTGAGCACATCGGGGAAGTTTTGAAACGGGTAAAAAAGGAGCACCTTCAGAGAGCATACAAAATAAATGATTGGTAAGCTTTCTACTGTGATTTTCTCTGTCCCTCCTCTTTCTTTATTTTTTGCTTTTTTTTTAACAAATTGGGAAGGGGATTCGAACTCTAAGTCCCTGGGGTAGGGGAAATCCTACTTATCCGCTATACCTAAAGGTTTTTGCCGTCCCTCTTCTTTCTTGTTCCCGCCTGTGTCTAGCATTCTATTTTTCTTCTCCAACTCATAACGTACAGAAAGATGGTAGATTTATTCCTTGTGGGTTCTTCCCTTTGCTGGTTTAGTGCACCGCTTATTTTTTAATGAGTAATTTATCAATGTAGAACTACATCTGTCAATTATTTTTGTATGTTTAGACTAGCTTTTGATATTTGTATTGACGCTGGATTTATAGTTAATTCTTTATTGCATTTTATTTTAGTTGTTTCCCCCCACCTTGTGTAGTCTGCATGAAGCGATCGTAATTAAGATTCTAGCTTCTGCTGGTGTAATTAGACATCTGTTAAAATCTAAAACTTGCTCAATCTCTTTCTTCAGGGAAGATGAAAACGACTTCCTCCTGCAGCTGTGCAAGTCTAGTGGCAAACTTTTGAAGGTGAGTTGCATGATCCAGAATTTGTCTAACTCACTCCAAGTTCATGCCACTCAGACATGCTTTTGATAAATCATTTCCAAAATTTTCCTATGTTTCATCTGACTTGTTTGACCGGTGCATTTTTATGATATACTGCGCCAATTCTTATTCCGATGACTTGTCATGGACAACGAGTATGATGTGGTTAAACCCATTGTCTAGCTGGGCAGTTAAATAAATTTGGTTAAGGGGATATTGTATTAATATGATGTGGTTGATCTCATTGTCTAGCAGCGCAGTTAATTAAATATGGCTAAGGGGATATTGTCTTTGCCCGAGATCGGTTTGTAATTGAAAGCAATAACTAGTGCACTTAAGTTATTATTATTTCTGTTAACTTTATTGTTATTGCTATAGATATTTACTGGAATTCTCAATTCAAATTTACAGGGAGGAGAACCTGACTTGATGACTGGCGGAAAGATGATTCTCCAGGATTGGCAGAGGGGTAAAATCCCATTCTTTGTTGCACCACCAAAGCAAGAAGACGACTCATCCGAAGGACCGAGTAAATCAGGCGTTGAAAATGAAAACAGCCCAAATGATGACCAGGCATTGGCTGCTAGGAAGGCTATTGCAGATGTTGTTTCATCTCAACAGCTAAAAGACGTTCCAGTTCAAGAGGATCTTTTTACTGAAAATGAATTGAATGGCTAAGGTGGAGAAGCATCCGGCAGTTGGGTAACATATGTTAGTCCTTGCATTGACCTGTCAATTTCAGGTGTTTATGCATTTTGAAGCATCCGTTTTAGCGGGAGGTTGTCTTCCGGTGTCTCGAACACGGCCTCTTGTTCTTGTTATCCTGTAAGCATTTGTTGTCTCGCAGTTTTGGTTTCCTAGTGCAATTTAGCACATTTGCTGCTTGTCATTTTTTATGGGTTAGTTACATGTGCTTTTTGAAATGAAATTTGCAAATGTATTAGTTGACATGTTCAGTACTTTTCTCTTCTTTTTGTTGTCATTATTATTTGGATAATGTTTTTTACCGCAAAATTTTAGTGTGAGAGTGATAATGTGAGTGATGGAGGCCAACTAATGAATCAGAGATTTAGTTCCTACTTTATTCAGGTCGTCATTTTTATGTTATAATCTCGCGATGAATGGAATACGTTAATTATTTCGTTTGAGCAAAAATGCAACCCTTGTACAGTTCTTTCTGTTATTCCCTCCTGCTCTAATTAAATACCCCTCTTTCTTTTTTAAGATATAGCAATAAATTGATTGTTTACTGAATCCTTTGAGGCTCTTTCAGTCAAAGAAAACGTATGAGTTCTGTATATCCTTAGGATTCTAAATTTGAGAATGAAGGTACAGACCTAATTGTGTTTATTAGAGATATTAACGCTAATAATGTAGATCAAATTGTGTTTATTAGATATATTAACGCTAATTGAGGATAACGAAACGAAACAAATGTTACACCGTCCTTAAAAGCGATTCTATTTTACCAGTGAGCAAGTTAGATTGCACAACAAATGCTTCTTTAGATGTAATGGTGGTCTTCTTTTCGTTTTCTCTGTCTATTTGAATTTTTTTTAATACCAAAAGAAGAAGAAAACAAGACAAAGAAGTATTCATAATAGATTCAAAGAGTTTTTCAAAGGTCGTTTCAAAATATGTTAAAAACTTTTTTCAAAACCTTTTTTACCTTTGTATTTATAGTTTTGATTTGCAAGAAAGAAGTTAATTTGACACCTCTATGTAGAATTTAACTTTCAAAGTTAGGTTACGATCATATAAGACTGTAGGGGTTATTCCAAAATGTAAAAGCTGTATCATTTCATAAAAAAAACATGTTATGGAGTCATGGAACTCAGTTGCCAAACATTTGGACAATTTCACGCAACGTTTAGCCTTCTTCAGAATCCATCACCGAATATTCGGTCAAAGTCGCCGAACGTTCGGCCTATTCAGAATTCGACAAGCCAAACCTTGATTTCAAGGTATGACGACAAGCCGAACTCTGAATTCATGGTATAGTCTGAATAGGTCCATTCTATGTTTCACTTTTTTCTCCAATCAAACTCCGTGTATATGTTTATATAAATTTAGAGCCTATTTTAAAATATTTTTATGTATTTTTTTTCCAACAGTTTGTCTCCAAAAAAAAAAAATGAGTTAAAAATCCATTCAATGCGGCTCAAACACTTGAATTGGTGAATCCAGAACCTGAAGCAAACACAAAGGAAGAGAAACCAATATCGATTTTATTAAGACCAACCGAACCCCCATGGATAAAAGTTTGGAATCCCATCCAGTTACCCTCTACTGAAAATTTTAAACTAAACGATCAAAAATCACAGCTCTCTTCCGATCTCCATGCATTGTTACACCCACATATCTTAGACATAAACACTGCTCATATGTTTTAAAATTGCTATATATTACTAAATAGAACATGTAGCTCGGCATGTAGACCTAAGTAAGACTATTGTATATGTCGCATCCCCTTGATGTCTTGATTTCTCTGGTTAATATTAACATTTTTTTAAAAAAAAAAAATTAATAGGGAGGCGAGACTCTTGAAATTCCGTGACTCTTCTTATAATTTCTCGATGACTAGAAGCCCACAAACCAACAGTAAATTAACTTTTTCACAAATGGATAATCAGGCTGAAATGGACTCGTAGACGCGAATGAAATCCATGATAGCCTGCAAACACTTCTTACTCCCCATCAATTACAAAAAAAAAAATGAAAATGTCCAAAAGATAAGGAGGAAACCACTAACGAGCTACCTGCTTTAAAAAGAAATCTGGTTGGCCAGTAAACAACCGATGAAGGCCGCAAATTAAGTATTCAACTCTTGATTAGACCATACACCACGCATCTCAGTATCATGCGTACTGAAACGGGTTGGGATATCCTCACCCCTACTTTCCTCACCCTCTTTATGACCACGCGACATGTGGCAGCAAGGGAGGGTGATGAGGCTAGATGAAGGTCACTTGCATCTAGCCTCACCACCCTCCCTTGATGCCACGTGTCGCGCGGTCACGCGTCACCACACCCCTTTGCAGTGAGGGGATCCTATCCCTACTGAAACATAGTAAATGTCTCGAGACAAGTACAAATCACTGACCCTGCCAAGAGATCCTTCTCTCAACAGAGTGAATTTAACTGGCTTTTTCAAATCCAGAGAGTTCAAACTCACTACATCAAGTCCTGTTATGCTAAATCATATAACATGTAGAGTTGACGGAAGGCCATCCCCAACATATTCTTACTTTATAGCTAAATCTATAGATTCATTATCTAATCTCTCTCACTGCTTATAAGAACAGTCCCCCGATCTTTGTACATCTATACAAACACAGAGAAAAAGAAAACACTCAGAAAAGCAGAAGGCACAGGATCAAGCTGCACAGGAGAAAGCTGTGCACCCTCCCAAGAGACTTCTCCACCTCTAGTTCCTGTCTTCTCACCCGCCTAGGGCTACCATTGGCCAGAGGGTAATAAGAGTTTGGATTAGAATATGCAAACAAGCTCGCACTTGAGTTTCCAAACATCCCTTGCGCGACCATCTCTCCAATCATCCCGATCATTGGACTAAAGAAGCTGTTCATTGCTGCATTCCCGTATCCAGAAGACCCCATGGAAGTATAAGTACCCAGTGGATGAGAAAACTGATGAAAAGACTGCAACTGATGCTGTTGAGGAAAAGGGTCAGCCTGTGAGAGGAAGGGAGTGGAATGTAGCAACTGCTGTTGATCTGAGCTCATGGATGATGCATGACTGGCTACCGAATCAATTCCAAGCGCAGCGGGCGTCTGTGGTACAACAGGATCAAATTGTGGCTTCCTGGTCTCAGATCCAGGTGATGAAGTACCCCTCCCATAGAGAGGGACCAATGAAGTGTATGATATGTATGCTTTGCAAACAGGACACTTTGGTTGCTCGTGTGAGTCAGGTGAGGAGGTCTGGACTTGTATCCATTTGTAAATGCAAGGCAAGCAATAGAGATGTCCGCAAAGGGTCACCACAGGGTCCTGTGCAGATTCTATGCAAATGTTGCAATCGAAACACCCATTTACATGCTCAGAAGCAACATCTGGAGCCGAGACTGAACGTTTCTTCTGCTTGGCTGAATGGTCTGCTGCTTCAAATCCAAAATTCATCGTAGGTTCGTTGAAAATTTGGTCATAGCCCATGATATCTGTCAAAAGGCAAAATTAGTGATACTTGGAACCTCACAGAAGACAAAATAGAAATAATACAAAACATTCAGAGACCCTCAACAAAGACAACATAGCAACAACAACACTCAAACATTTTTCACATAGTTCCACTATGTGAAGTCGGCTATATGGATCAATTACTTCTCTTGTGCTTTAATTGTTTCTTTATTTTTTATTTTTGAGTCACAACCTAAATTTTACCCTCCTTTTGTATCTCCTAGTACCTAATGCATAATATGCGCCTTTAGAATATGCCTCTTTCAAAAATATCTTATCATCTCAACCGTAACGTCAGCCTAAGCACCTAAAATACGTGTCTCATTTTAGTATGCAAACATCCCTGAGACTGCCTTCCATATGTCTCAATTTAGTACTCGTACATGGCCAAAAACATGTAAAATATATGAACCTAATATGATCACAGCAAGATACACAGAAAATCTTTTACTTGCAAGCTACTAAAGATAAGTATTAGAGTTTGACATACACATCAAATACAAACCAACATTCTCTATGTCATATATACTCTATCACTATTTATATACATGACATGTGCCAAACTAGTTAAATTGCATAAACTACAGAATGTAGAACTGTAGATGAAAAAAGACAGGTGTGAAATTATTAGATATTATTAAGGTAATTTTATAGGGAGATGCTTTAGAAGACTCATAGGAAATAACTTACATACTCGAAGAACGAAGTTGCAGAAGACTATACAAAAAGGGACCACAAAAATTAATAGGTGTCTACTACCCAGACCGGCTCAAACCCCAAAAGTTTAACCAGCCTAGACTAGGGATTAATGAACTGAACAACGGCCCCCCTGAAAGATGTTGATACTTGTAAGTTATAAAGGAATTGGTTCTTATAGAACATACATGGAGGAAGGACAAACTGCATGTTAGCTAAGAAAGACATCAATACCTAAATTCCATGCGCTATTCAGGACCCCACAAACTGCAGTTTATCAATACCCAGGTAGGTGTATACATTTTCAATACAGAACAATAAACTAAATTAGAATAAATCAAAATTATTAAAAAATTAGCTGCGGTGAAAAATGGAATATGAAGTGCTAACAGAGCACAATATAGCTTTTTTCTCTAACAACAATAAAAGCAAAATTGACCAAATATCTTAAAAATTATGAGACATGTACATCTGGGGTCAGGCAGCTGCTGCATATGTTCCTCTAATGCAGAACATGTACCACAAGCAACTAAAAGTTATTTGCCAAAGCTTATCCTATAATCCATTCAAGAGCTACCAAACCCCAATCCCCCAACATTAAAATGAATCCAGGAGAAACCAATATATATTATATCTTCTTGCTAAATTTGCCAACAGCGAACCACAATTCCATCCAAAAGACAACGTCCATAGCATCATTCATCAAGTTCCTTTTCTTTTTTTCTTCTTCTTCTTCTTCTTTTTTTTTTTTTTTTGCAAACAGTGGATATAATAATATAACATGCAATTTGTTACCGGTGTAACATCAAAATTCGCACAGCGTGATTGCAATGAAATGCCGGAGAACATCGAAATTTGTACCAACAATCTAAAACATAAAGCCTTCTCAAATTCCAGCATTTAAACAACAAAATAGATAATCGGATAGTTAATGTTAGTCTCCGTTGGGAGAAAAACCGGGTTTCAGTTATAACCCATCTCTTCCTCTAAAAAAGAAAGATGAATTGAAGAAAAGATATAAAGAAAAGAATCGAATTTGGCGCTTGACCCATTTAAGAATATTCAATTCCAGATTTAACCATAGCACCGCCAAAATATGAACAAAAACATCCAGGATCTAAAAGACATTAGACTATAAATGAAAACCAAAAGCAGAGTCAACTATGCATATAAACCCAGACGTATTCAATGAATAACGGAAAAAATCAAGAACATACCGGAAAATGAGAAACGAGGAGGCGGCTGTTGAATAAGACGTTGGGACGGCGAGAATAATCAGTAAAGGAACAAACGGAACCCAGAAGAAATAAGAGAAAAGGAGATTAATATTTACAGATTCATCAATAAGAAGAGGGGAAATTGAGGAAGATTGGCAGGAATTTGTAGAGGATGAGAAGATGATGTAATGGAGGAGAGTGAATTGTGGAGTAAGATATTATGAAGAGAATATTATTATAAAGCAAAGGATAATTTTGGGTATAAAATAGACAACAACAATAATTATACCAAATATATTCTAACAAAATCAAAACTATCGCTAAGGTTTGAAGAGTATGATAAACAGCCAAAAAACACCTATATATATGGAGAGTTTATTTATCACGTCTCTATATACCAATTTTATGTCTAAAATATACTTGTATATTTATAAAGTTTGACGACAAGACTTTTCCAAATAAAATAAATTTACGATAAGCTTTTATAACGGTAGCGTGGGATGGGCTTGGGCTGGTTGTGTCATATGTTTTATTTTATCGTTTATTGGGCGAATTGCGCGTCCAACTACACTTATTAGTGACGAAAGTACAAAGAGGATACATAAAAAAATTAGAATTGCAGCGTGTTACGTTAAACGTCTATTCTTTTTATAAAATATTCTTAATTGGTGTACCAAAAAATGAGTACCAAAAAACAAATTCAAATCGCCTCAACTTAATAGAAATTCAAAAGAATTTGAGTTATCTGCATTGAAATCGTTATCAGCACTATATTTTATTTTAATTTTGTGTAGAATGAAATATATTGTGCTAATTTTTTGGATAAATTTCTGAATGAAAGATTAGCATTGGGCGCTAAATTGATTGTTGGATTTGATGATTTTTTTGAGAAATATGAGAAAATAAATGCCGGTGAGTTGGTATTTAAGTATTGCATCGATGAATATGAAACTGCTGTTTGAAGAATGATGGAAATTATATGAACATGTGTTTAATAGCTAGAATAATGGGTAAGGGTTTGGTGTGTGCCGATGCATATTTGATAAGTGGGTTCAATAGCAGTTATCGGACTAGCAGAGTGAAAGGTTTTCAAGGGGATCGAGGTGGTGATCGCCTAGTGTATGGATTGCATGTAAATAAAAACCGTAATACAGTTAAGACATATTTGGATGATAATCGTTATACGGTTAACACTTTTGTGGAGTATAACCGTAATGGTCCTAATGCATGATTCAATGATCAGAGTCATTTTTTTACATTCAAACGATAACCGAAATACAATTAGTAACAATCCTGATTGTCACTGTAGAGATGTTGAGTGTCTGACGAGTGATAATGACAAGACGACAGACATTGTGCATTTACCAAGCCTAAGGAGACTAAAGGGTCAACCAAAGAAGTCTATGTACTTGTTTGTAGGAGAAATCACTAAGAGAAAAGGGAACGTGTATGTTGCCTTTGTGAAAAACTTTTTGGTCATACAAATAAAATATGTAGAAAACTTATGGTTCAATGATTTTGATAAGTATATTGATATAGATATATATATATATATATGTATGTGTGTGTATGAAGCACACATATCGAGAGACAGAGACACACATGTATTAATAGTAAAGTTGATTAAATGTTACGTCTTCGTATGTTGATTTTTGTGATTGAGTAAGCATCACTGTATATAATTTTAATCCTTATAACAATTCTCTTTAATGTAAAATAAAACGACTAATTCCTGAACTCCGAGGTTCTCGTGTTAGACTCCAATAGAAGATGCATAAGCTTATACTTTTGAAACCCTTAAACCAATAAATCCGTTACTCGAAAAGGAAACATAAATCCTCCCAAGTGCGCTTCTTATGAGTAGTGAACTTCAAAAATTCACCAACCATCATGATGTAAACACCAAAACTCTAGAAGATACCCAAAAGACGAGAAGTCAAACAACAATAATATCCAGTATATCTCAACGACAGCAAAAACTATCGTTAGGGTCTGGAGAGGATGAGATGTAGACAAACAATACCTCTATCTCAAATGCTAAAGGACGAGAAGTCCTGAGGTGTTTTCGGTGAACTACTAGGAAATGCTCTCCACAGGAACTCTTTCATACAGTTGCACTTCTCTAAGTTTCTTAGGGACAATACAATGGCTGCCAAATCGCTGCTGCAGCGCGATGATCACTGCAAAGAATAGACAAATGCATGGAATGATTACATCCCAAGCCATGGAGTAGAAATCTGCGCTATGGTTAGCATAGATGTATGATCCTCCAAAATCCTGGTGAATTAAAGAGTGCATTCTGTAAACATCATATGCATGAGGTAACAAGCGCACCAATGTTGTTCCAATGTAAAATACTGGTGAAAGCGCGCTTTCTTTGGAGTTCTGGAACAAGTTGAAGAGGATCTGAGGGAATAAATAACCATCAAGTATCAAACCCGCATATGACCTTAGCTGCTTCAAGGTTGAAGATTGCAGTTGAACTGGAAATCCTTGTACAAATGATGTATTTTTGATGTGTGTTACATGGGCATTTTTGTGCCAGTTCACAAACAAGCTGATTAGTCCTCCAATAATGTATATAGGCAATGATACCAATAGAGCGTGCTTTTCTGCCTTCCAAGAAGCCTTCCCATTTTCGTCTGTGAATCTTGCTGTCCATGCCAATTGGAGGAGGCGAAAGAGTAAGATAAAGGCGACCATTGTAACCAATCTTACGCTTATCTCATTCACCTCTAGCCATCCTGTGCCGCGAAGTATGACATTTTGTTGATACCAGTTTTTCAGGAGCAGGGCTTCAAAATTTAGCACCAGAGGAATCAAGTGACTTAAAATGAGGATTGTGAGCATTACAAGTGAAATAAACGGCAGTTTCTCTGGATGCCTGCTGACATAAAACAGTTGTGATGCCACAAATACGACCACAAGGGTGTTTGCAATCAAAACCATGGTGATCTCTAAGTCTATCCTCCATGCCGATCGCTTCGCTTGACCTCTATAGAAAGAGGCTGAAGACATTTTCAACTTTTCAAAGTATAAAGGATCAGTCTTTTCTCTCTTGCTTTGAATGTACCCTTCAACAATGCTCCTGTCTTTTGAGTTTAAAGGAGGAAACTCAAAATGCACAAGAATTTCACAGTCAAGAGACTCACCCTCAAATTTATAAGTATGCGAAAGTAGCTCTCTACAAGCTACCATACACAGAGTGCCTGTTTCAGGATCATAGACACCTTCAGCAGTAATCTTCATACGACCCTTGGGACTTATGGATGAATTTAGTGAAGAAATCTTATCTTTTAGTTGCAAGTTGAACAAACCTATTTTGTAACTGATATTCATAGGCTTGGTGATGTGCTTGGAGTCCTTGCCTTCAGAAATTGTGTCCATGTAAGTATGATTTCCCAGTCTTTCAAGGACCACAGAATTGCCTTGGTAGAGATCATCACTTACAGATATAGGCGCTGCTCGGCCCCAAGCAATTCTCTGAGCAGACAGTTCGACAAATAAGTCAAAGCTCATATCACTAGAGTATGCATTTGGGTACTTGTTCCCACCCTTTGCCGGCTTTTTCCCTGAGCATGAATTTTCTGTCAAGCCAACTTGAGTGTAAACATATTTCCTTCCTGGCAAATTCATTACATATTCATTGGAAGTCTTGAACCTGATTGTTTTGAAGTACCCTGGATCAGATTCTGTCTTGTTTGTCCAAATCTGCCCAACAATTCTGTTAGTGTTCTTGACATTCCAAATAGCAGGAAAACTCAAGGTCAATCTAGTTGAGCAATCATCAACATAATCATCTACTGTAGGATTAATAGAATGCAAAATTCTACAGGCCACAATGCAGAGTTGATTTTTCTCTTTGTCCCATGACCCTTCTCCAATCAATACAGTCCTAGAATCAAAAGATCCATGAAATCTGGTTCTGTTTGAGAAATTCAACAAGTACCTCACTTTCTCTTTTTCCTCAAAACACTGAATCCTATTCAGCAACAAGGCTGGAGGCATGTATGCAATATCCCTCTCAAAAGGGCTAATCTTCAGCCCAGTTTTACTCTCTGATGCATACTGCAATGGAAAATAATAATGCCTTGACAAACTGGAGCAAACTGATCCCTTTTGCAAGCTAAGAGATTGGCTTTGAGGAATGTTATCTCCTCCAAGACACCCGTCATTGATCAATTTAAAATCATAATCATTAACTGCAGGAAAAGATACAATCTTTATGGTCTCAAAGTACCTTGGATCATTTGATTCACTCAAGCTTTCTAGTGTCCCTTTTGCAAAGCTACTAAAAATAGTGGAATTCTTGCTAGCATAATTGAGCTTAAACACACCATCCATTATAAGTAATTCACCATCTTCTGATCGCCAAGAAGTTGATCCCACCATGCAGAGCCTCCTAGCAGGCTCTGACCAGAACCCATTCAGGAGAAACTTCAACATTCTTGCAGGCCGCCGGTGATGGAAAAATCGTTTCTTTTGGTGAGCAGATAATAAAGGACGAGGAACTGAGTATGAATGATTCCCATAGAGCATCTGGAAAGTCAAGTAGCCTTGAACTTTGTATACACCAGAAGTTGTGGTCTTTAGAATATTCTGGGAGGGGTAGAATGAGACAAAAGGATCATAAACATTATATGATTTTGATCCAAAAAATGTCTCACCACCTGTGTGATAAGTTGTTCCTGGTTCAAGAACCGGGAAGTCAATTTGGGCGCGGCCATTGGGACTGACTTTAGGGATGATGGAAGAACAATGATCACTATACCGAATTTTTGAATTGGAGGCACACGTGTTTAAGGACATACTAACCAAGGATACAATGAAGACAGTGTGACATATTAGTGTTGCTGGAAACAAATATTGAAGATGAAAAGTAGAGAGAGAATATTTCATTGTTAGTGTAGGCAAGAGTGTTTGCAGGTGAGAAGGAGAGAAACTAAGGCCTAAATTGGGTTCTACTAAATTGATTATTAAGGTTTAGTTGTAATATTGGTTATTTGTTTGTTTATTGCTTATGTTTGGTGTTTTTCATTTGTCTGTTCATGCCAAGTAGTCCACATTTGGACTGAAATAGAGAGGTTGGAGAACGGGCATTTGGCTTGATTTCTCAGGAGAGGACAAGAGGGAACAACCAAGAAGAAATGAAATGAAAACAGGACAAAAATTTAGAAAAACAAAGCAAGGGATTCTTATTGGATGAGAAAATATAATATTGTATAACAGCCTTGATGTGTCTTGTAATCCCATTTTTTTTATTTTTGGTTTATATTCAATGAATCCTTTCATGTTGACCATTTCCTTTCCTCGGAATTATTTTCATTTTATCAAAAAGTACACCAATTGCTTCTTTTCTTTTCCTTCCATAGTTGCCCATGAATGACACATACAGTGTCCCCCCCCCCCCCAACCACAAAAAGAAAAAGAAATAAAAGATTTTGTTTAGTTTTCTGTTATCCCTTTTGAATAAACGAGCAATCTCGTATATTCTCATTACCAAAAACGTGTTTACAGTATATAGGAAACTAACTTCTACAAACTCCTACAATTAAACTAATTCCTATGATTAAGCTATTACAATAAATCAAGAATATACAATCATCAATGGAGAATATACAAACATAAATAGCTACCATATCTAAATATGTACAATAGGAAACGTAATGAATTGGACATTAATATGGATAATATTCCATATTCCAATACTCCCCCTCAAGTTGGCGCATGGATATCGAGCATGCCCAACTTGCTGCAGAAACGCCGAAAGAGGTCGGGTCCAAGTGGTTTAGTGAACCCATCAGCTAACTGGTGTGTCCCGGGGACTTTGCATGGACAAATGAGACCGGCGATGTAGTGCTGACGAACAAAATGACAATCGATCTCGATATGTTTAGTGCGTTCGTGAAAAACGGGATTAGCCACAATATGCAAGGCAGCTTGATTATCACATCGAAGAGGAACGAGACGCGTGATGCGCAAACCGAGATCGGCCAGAAGTTGTCTGAGCCAAACTATCTCACTAGTAGCATTCGCGATGGCGCGATACTCAGCCTCAGCAGAAGATCTCGAGACAACGGGTTGTTTCTTTGAGCGCCATGATATAAGGGCATCACCAAGAAAGACCATATAACCAGAAGTAGAGCGGCGCGTAATAGGACAGCCAGCCCAATCAGCATCACAATAAGCATGTAGATTTAATTGCGATTGAGTAGAGAAAAATAGACCTTGGCCCGGACCACGTTTAAGATAACGAAGTAAATAGAACACAGCATCCAAATGACATTTTCGTGGAGCATGCATAAACTGACTAAGCATGTTGACCGCAAAACAGATGTCAGGACGAGTAACAGTGAGATATAGTAAACGACCAACAATACGTCGATAAAAGGCAGGATCATCTAAAAGGGGATCAGTATCAGAAAACTTCCCTTTTTGATCCATGGGTGCGGCGGCTGGGCGGCTCCCAAGCATGCCGCATTCAGTCAGTATATCGAGAACATATTTACGCTGATTCAAAACCATGCCAGCAGGCGAACGAGCAACTTCAATACCAAGAAAATATTTGAGAGGGCCCAAATTCTTGATCTTGAATTTGTGGTCAAGGTAAGATTTGAGAGCCTCAATACGAGGGAGGTCATTTCCAGCAACAATGACATCATCAACATAAATCAAAACAACAACGATAGAAGATGAGGTGGTCAAAAGAAATAAAGACGGATCCGCATTAGATTGAGTATAACCAAGTGCAAGTAACGAGGACGTAAACTTGGCATACCAATTCCGTGAGGCTTGTTTCAAACCATAGAGAGACTTTTGCAACTTGAAGACACAGTTCTCCCCCTTTTGATTAAACCCGGGCGGAATACGCATATATACATCCTCAGTTAGATCACCGTGCAAGAACGCATTGTTAACATCTAATTGGTGAATGTGCCAACCTCGCGCAACCCCAATAGCTAAAAGACACCGAACTGTAACTAACTTAGCCACAGGAGCAAACGTTTCATGAAAGTCAATACCCTCAACTTGTGTATAACCACGTGCCACTAAACGTGCCTTATAACGCTCAACAGAACCATCAGGATGATACTTGACTTTATAAATCCATTTAGAGTCAATGGTGCGTTTACCTGGAGGAAGAGAGACAACTGTCCAAGTGTCATTAGCCTCTAGCGCGGCAATCTCACGCTGCATTGCCTCACGCCAATGAGCATGTTGAACCGCCTGCTTAAAAGAAACTGGCTCATCGCCATCAGTGATAGCCGCAATCAAACCATAATAAGACGGTGACAACCGTGTGTATGAAAGATAACTAGATAAGGGAAATACCGTAGAGTTCACTAAGGGAGCAGGAGAAGCCGCGGATGGCACGAGTGACGGGGGTAAAGCAACATCAAAATCTGTTAAACGACGAGGAAGTTGACGGGAGCGCGTGCTACGAGTTGAAGGCAGCACGGCAGGTGGCGACAAAAGAGATGCCGACGGCGAAAGTGGTGCCGTCGGCGGGACAGTCTCAGTCGCACCCAGCGAAGGTGGCTGCACGGCTGGGGTGCGTTCGACGGACTCGGCTGGGGTGGCAACATCCCAGTCAGTCGGAGGTGAATGAACGGGAATAGATTCTGCGATAGGAACATTGTGAGCAGACACAAAAAACGGAAATATATCCTCATAAAATGTAACATCACGACTAACATAGATTTGACGACTTGAAAGATCAAATATTTTGTAAACCTTTTGTGTATGAGGATACCCAAGAAATATGCCAGGAGCAGAGCGCGGGTCCATATTCCAATACCTTTCTTATATGGTTTTCTTTATTTTTTTCACCTTTTGCCTGAGCACATATAAAAATATACATGCCCATACACAAGTAGATACACACGCATACATATAACGTACACACAAGTGTCCGTGTATATACTTGTATATGTGCCTTCTTGGATATTTGTGTGTATACACACAAGGTTGTAGTGATCTGTTTTTGTGCATGTTTTGCAATTTAATTAGAATATACGTGGCACAAAAGAGATCTACAATATTTACACAGTATGGCAGTTCGGTATGTGTTTTTTCCTGATTTGTGCTTCAACTCGTCACCTCGGTTCAGCACATTTTCACTTCAGTTTTTTTGTTGTCTTCAGCTTGCCTTGGTTCCGTGCTTCTCTTCACCTCAGCTCCTCTTCAGTTCAGCACGACCATATTTATCCATTTTCACCTCAATTTTTTTTCAGTTCAGTACGGCCTTACTTTGTTCCTTTCCTTAGTTTAGCTCGGCTCGACTAACTGACTTTGTGCTCTTCACCTCAGCTCAGCTTTGCTCGGCTCAGGTGACCAGCTCATGTCGGCTGACTCATTTCCACAGTAACAGAACTTGTTCCTTCTTATGCAGGAAATACACTAATTTTGCAGTAAAATTTTGAAATTCCAAGTCAGAGATGAGTGCTTTCTTATTTTATGTTATAAACAACTAGAAGTCTTTGTACTTTAGTGAAAGACTTGGACGATCCTGTTGGTGTTCACAGTAAAGAAAGACACTTGGAAACAGACTGCAGCACTGACAAATTCTACATTTATTATTATTTGACATCAACATCGCAGTCTGTCAACAATGCTTGCTACGTCAATTAGCTACTCTTACATGAAATGAATTAGTCGTAACGTGTAAAAACGGGCATCATTTCTTTGTCTTTCGAGTATGCTGATTTATATCACGAAATTCAGTAGAAACATTCGAAAATATTATCATAACAATAGTTTTTTTTGTTATTTGAATATAATATATTTACATTACATACGTTAAGTCAATTATAAAAATAAATACTTTTAGACGTGGGAGAGCACTTCTTTTCTCATCAACATTTGAGCTGGAGTCCAATCTAGGGACACTGCCAATTTAAATTTCTTTTCTTATATTTTTTTTTAAAAAAAAGAAGTGCATGCAAAATTTAGTCGTGCGTGCCAAGAGGATTGTTCAGATTTAGCCAAGGATCAAAAGACAAGAATTCCAAATTTTTTATTTTTTCAAATAAAATTTAGGAAAGACCACAAGACAAGTTGTGACGACCTAAAAGCATCAATTTAGTTAGCATTTTAGCCAAACGCCTTTTGTTTTTGCGCAAAGGACAGTTCTGCCGCTTCTAGAGAAACTGCAGCCTGCAAATGGAGTTCTCGGCTGGGCTCCAAAACTTCCCCAGCATTTTAACTAATAATAAAAATTACATCTTCAGTCGAGCATATATGTTAACTAATATTGACCAGCAACTGAACATATCCATTCACAAAATTATACCACTTGGCAGCAAAAATAGATAATAAGCCATTGAATCAAGTTAACACTGTTAAACATAACAGCTTACTCCGTACAGCTAGTCTATGAAGGAATATTTTTAAGACATGCCATCTTAAAACTAACTCTTGAACACCCAAAAATGCCTTCCCATCTCCTGGCCTGCAATGCAGGACGTCAGGCTAACGATGGACTGATGACTGGAGCTCAAGAAAGAAACTTTTCCCAATCCTTAGCACCCATTGAGCATATGTCTCGACCAGTGTCTTCATGTATTGCCTTAATTCCATCGTGAACTTCTGTGAGTTATTACTCTTGCTAGAGTTATCAACTTTTTCAGGACAATGGACTGATTACTGGAGCTCAAGAAAGAAACTTTTCGCAATCACCAATTTGAGCAAATGCCTCGATCAGTGTCTTCATGTATTGCCTTAATTCCATCGTGACCTTCTGTGATTTGCAACTCTTGCTAGATTTATCAACTTTTTCTGGGGCACATTTGACAAAAGATCCCACTAGAGCTCCATTCAAGTAAGCCTTACATGCCGCCAAAATATCATGGGCATGTCTCAGGAAATGTCCAGCAACTAAATCTTAAAAATGCTGCAAGTAAACCAATATCCATGGAAAGATTAGTCTACTAGGAAGTTAATATCCTCCCAACGAATGCCAGAATGTCAGAACATAAAAAACATGCCTATTTCTCTATCAACCACTTTCCCACTGAAGGGAATATTTGTTGCTTTTTATAACACCACCTCAATTTGCAAACAGTGGAAGGCCAAAAAGACGGAGACTGATTATATAGGAGAAATCGATAAATTCACTTAAAAACATGCTTTTTTATTTTAAAAAAGAAAATTTACATCACCTTAGGTGGCTTCTTGAGGCCGTATACCATTTTCTTAAGAGAGTAGAGGAAAGTCGTTTCATTGTACTGCTGACAAAATTTCTCCCCCGCCAGGTGTACTGCGCGTACTTGCATATCCAGGCTCATTGAATTAAGGGTCTACATTCAAATTGAGACCAAAACTTGCAATACTGTAGATGTACCAGGGATCCACATCTCTTTCTGACTACCACTCCAGGTATTAAGAAGACTGAAGCATACTTTTCAGCTGTATGAGTTTGGGTTGATGGGAAGACCACCAGAGTGGTATGTAGCTGTAGCAAACTAGTCATCAAGCAATCTCATTTGACAATTTATATACACACACACACACACACACTCCCAAAATATATATATATATATATATATATATATATATATATATATATATATATATATGTAGCTATTCCACAAAGAAAATTGAATACATAAAGTAGTCTACAAGTTAGTTCCATACCGGTGGGACATTGGGATAACTGCTAGGGAAAAACATATCAAAGAAAAACAGGCCATCATGGTAAGGAGTCCCTTCTGTGCCAATTATTACAGCCCTCAACAGGTCCATCCTCCGTTCATACACTAGACAAATGTTGTCTCTGTTATTGACAATAAAAAAATCAATTTATCTTTCAATACATAACTCAATAAGTACTCGAATTCAGAAATTGTTTAAAGAAAGCCGCAGGTTCGAACAAGGATGCGCAGAATGGAAGAAATACTGCTATCTAGGTATGAATGGCTAAAGGCCTGAATCTGCCCCAATTACATGCAGGATTGCAGGTTTGATTTGTAGTGAGCTTCTTGTATATGACAACACTTTTACAATCTAAAAGACCGTTAAACTCCTTATTTGCATCGTGTATAAAGCTCCATAGGCTCTAAAAAAATCAATCTAGAGAACCCTGAAAAGTTATCAGAAAATCCTAAAAGGTTACTGCGGAAATGCAGAAGCTGCACATAAAGGCTTGACATTGTATGACGAGTATAGCATTACCTCCACAGACCTAGTGTCAATAATCTGCAAAAGGATTGAGGAAAATAGCAAAATAAACGAAGCATGACAACCATTTACCAGGCAGATCTTTCTCAATGATTTTCCACACATCGTGTATTTTCCTGGACCAACTTTTTTATGGCTGTTATAGAACACCATTAACGACAATAAAAGGAAGAAGAGAAAATACATGGACTTCAGAAATCTAAGCTTACTGGATTCACTGAAACAGTTCTGTCACAAAAAAAGGCGGTCTGAATGATTTTCAACAGTATCAAGCCTTTTGAAAAGATCAAATTTCTTCGTATTGGATTCAGGATTCCCATACGCCATCTTATGAGAGGATGGTCCAAATGAATTGGAAACAGTAAAATCCTTGTGACTCTCGAAATTAACTGGAGTCGAAGAGCGAGACGCTGTTGGAAAACCAGTAAAATCAGACAAATTTGAGCTTCCAGGCATATATAGACCATTCGTTGAAGATTTCAGGGCTTCATCGCTTGAATCGACACTAGCCTTCATGCCTCCCTCACCTAGGCCTAGGATTCCCATACACCATTTTTATACGGATATGTATTAATACATTGAGTATATATGATCGCATACATAAATTTTTAATTGGACTACTGTTTTAATCAATGTGTATACATATGTTAGAAACCATATAGATTATACTCAATATATTGTACAGGCATAGATGTATATATATGCATATAAATTACTTTATGCAATTTATATATATATATATATATATAAACCTGTCGACATAATCAAGGAGGACATATGTGAATTAATAAGTTTCATATTTTCAAATAAACATACTATAATTTTTTGAAATGCAATGCCAACAGATATATGTCTATGTATACGGAACGCATTCAACATATGCCAAGGCAAAATAATGTTATCATACAAACTGTAACTAACATGAGAAATGTGCAATTAGCAAACAACCACACAAATCGGGCTAGAAAAAGAATTTCATTGAACGAAAAGAGTAAAAAGAATTACAATGTCAAACAATTTTTAGAGAGACTTCTTAATTAAGATTTTTACAATTTGATTTTGAATTGTATTTCAATTAAAAATATATACTTTCATTCACGTAATAAAATTGTGATTCAATTCAAAATATATACTTTCATGCACACTCTGAATTTGTGATGACAAATGAAGTAATGCACAATTACTTCACATGAATGTTGCTACCTCATTTGTGTAGGAAAGGAGTTACCTAACATAGTACTACCAAAGGAATGGAGTTACCTAGAAACCACAAGAAAGGAGTTACCTAAAATTTCACTATTACTTTATAACAAGGCTACACTAGTTATAATAGAAAAATAATGATATACAAATCTAAATCACACATAAAAGTAATTGGATCGCCCGTATATGAAGAGTTAATGACACTATTTGAAAAACCGTGTACTATCATGATAAAGAGCATCATAATGATTAAAATGAATATGCTATTAAATAGTTTATAACATTTATATTGATAAATACTATACCAGATTCATTAAATGACTGTTTTTTCACCAAATGACATGATTTAACTTAAATTAATCAAAATATGATTACAATATAATCTTAATTGTATCGTTTATAAAAAGACAGTAGAATAAAGACATGTAGGTATTAGTGTGCATGGTACGCTGCTACCTATGGTGATACACAAAGACCGAATATATGGCATGATTATGTCAGTTTTTTGTTTTCCTTTTGATGATTTTGTGATTTAGAAAAACGCATTAGTGGAAAGACTTATTATAATGCAAAGAATAATACTGATACGAAAAAAAATCACACACCAAGAAAGTACACTTTCTTATCAAAAGGGGGAAAACAAGCATATTTCCGACAACATATAAATTGAAAAGTTCAACATCTCCGAATTGTATCACCGGCTAGTTTTTCTTACTAGTTTCAAAAGCTAAATATTTGTCCGGGTCTTTACTGTTTTGATTTTATATAAATAAAAAAATTCAAACCAAAAATCTATTAATTTGATAGACAAATTGTAATTTTATATAAATAAAAAATTCAAACCAAAAATCTATTAATTCGATAGATAGAGTTCTAGAGTGCGTATACACAGATTGATGACAGTTTTGCTTCAAATCAGACTCATCCGACGAAGTA
This sequence comes from Eustoma russellianum, assembly GCA_036186865.1. Classification (NCBI taxonomy): domain Eukaryota; kingdom Viridiplantae; phylum Streptophyta; class Magnoliopsida; order Gentianales; family Gentianaceae; genus Eustoma; species Eustoma russellianum. The sequence continues at coordinate 27,361,452 of AP025074.1, forward strand.
TACGCAGTTGTGTTTCTATGTTGAAGAAGGGGCTGTACAATTCCAGCCGAATGGAAAATCATGTGGACGAGTGTTGGATTAGAGACCGAACGTTTCTGGGAGGTTTTGTGTTGCCCGCGTCTATAATGTACAAGCATCGACGACAAAGTCCCAAAATTCTCAAGCATGGCACCGCATTTGGAAACTTAAACGTCCTAACTGACTGAACATTATCTTGTGGCGGCTGCGACATGACGTCCTACTTACGGTAAGTTTTCTTTGTCGGAGACATATTAGCACATATTAGTACTACACCATTTGTGGTCTGTGTGAACAGTTGGGACTTGAGGCATTACACGAGCTGAGAGACTGTGATTGGACGACCAAGGTTTGGAAACGTTTGGTGCGTCTTGGAGGCTGGGCTGCCTTTTTGAATAGCACAACGGTAAATAATTGGGTTGATTTAAACATGTCTCACAATATGGGAGATCAAACCATACTAGTAAAATGAGACTATCTTTTCTAAGAGACTTCGTATGGAATCTGGTTCTGGCGTAACCGGTATCTACATGGTCGTATTGCAGAGCGTACACCACCTTGGATTTTTGTTAATGACATTATGAGGCGTGTTAGATTATCGCAAATGGCTTTTAACATTAACACAATATAATTCGTTGTAAATGGTAACTAGTAGTGCATAACACGTGTCGATACTAAGATGTACTTTGTTGATTTTTAAAATAATGGAAATTTGGATCCTTTTCCCAAAAAAAAAAAAAAAAAATAGTGACGGGCTAATTTTTCCTGAACAGCGTACTTTCTGTTTTCCTTCGGCAGGAAGACAACGGTAAATAAGAAAACTTGAAAAAGGAAAGCCCTTTTTCTTCCGCCACTCTGCAAATTCGCCTATCAATTACAGTAGACTCATTCGATCGAAGCCATGGGAGGAGGTTTACAGTATGGAACGACGATGATGGAGGTCACTAGTACCCCTGCTAGAGATCTCGCTTACACTAATTTAGCTTACTGCTCTGATGCCGATCTCAGAAACTTTATGGTACCTGGATCCAGAAACGCCTATGCTCTCCTCGGCGATTTCTTCGTTCTTTCTTTGGGATATCCTTCTGTTTTGATCCTTCTGATTGATGATCATTTGTCAGCTCATGTATATGCACACGGTTTGGAAAATAATGCCATTTTTGTTGATCAGTTTGAGTCGTGTGATATTTGGTTTGCTTTTATTTTTATCAAATGCCTGCTGCTTTTGTTTTTGTTTTTGTTTTTATTTCTGTTTATTTTCAGGTTAAATATGGTTAATGATTGTAGTATCATAGTTATAATTTGAATTTTATTTTTTTTCTAATAAATTTTTGGTGCATGCATCGTTCTTGATGGAGCCTCCTTGACAATTGTACATGTTCTTTGGGAGCGAATGGTGAATGTATTTGGATTGCAGTTGGTTGGCCTTTGTTTAAATAACATGTAGATGAATCTGGTTATGTGCTCAATTATTAGTCTTTTACCTTTTTCTCTCATTCTTATTGTATTGACTTTTGTTTATGTTTTTTTTTTTGAACTTTTCCTAGAACGTTACAAATGAATTTTGCAAGTGTGTTTGGTTATCTATGAATTATTTACCTGTAGTAGATTGGAAGACATATGATACCTTGACTGAATTATACTAGCAATGCAAGCATTCCTAGTGGTCAAATTGGACTTAATGCTGTTCAGCGGAGACATGCTAAAGTGTCCACAGGAGATAAAATCTCTGTTACCAGGTTCAGTGCGCATTGATTACTGATGCATATCTTGTACTTTGTTCTTGTGGATAAGGTATCCTTTCACTGCAGATTTATACCCCCTGATAATTTCAACCTGGCATTGCTAACACTGGAGTTGGAGTTTGTGAAGAAGGGAACTAAAGAAGAACATGTCAGTTTGTGCATACTCCTCGTTGAACTTTTGCTCTTTTCATGTGAAGATTAAATAGTTTTGGTCTTTCAGAATATCCGTATTTGATGTGGTTGGTTGGCTTTTCAGTGTTTTGCCATTGACTGGCGGTATAGGCGCTTTCTGTTAATTTATTGCAGAAGACTAAAGGGATATGTTTTTCAGGTAGATGCGGTACTGCTGTCTAAGCAGATTAGAACCAGATTTCTTAACCAGGTAAAGACTATATTTTATCTGGAGATTTTAAAAAGGTGCTTGTATCTGTACTAGTGCTGCCATTTTTCGGCATAAACCTATTATTTTGATGAAGCTTATATGCTCACTTACATGTGGTCAAACTATGTGATGATGATGCACATATTCTTGAAGTTTTTGAAAAGTCAAATGACTTTTCACAGGCAAAGAGTTTTAGTTACGGTTTGAATATATGATCCTTGCTCCTTTTTCTTTTGCTCCGAAAAAAGTAATCATACGGCTGTTATCCTCAGCCTGAGTTTGCATGTTAGTTATCCCACTTCCTTAAGGGGAGCATGACTGGTTCTGCATTCTCTCCATGACGACAATATCCTTGTACATTAGTCTCTGCAAACTTTGGATATTATCCCCTCTTTATATTGGCCTACTTCCCTAACCTTCAACATGAGATTGGCGTTTGGTTGGAGTGGACAACCTGTCAATTTATACGAAAAAGATCAATAAGCAAGAGATACCTGGAGCCTTCAAATCCATCTGTGTGTGTGCCAGTTTATGGTATCTGATAATATGCCAGCCATATATCTTTCATAATTATTGGGGGTTATGAAAATTTACAGGACACTATTTATCTATGAGACTGATCCATAAATTGGGTTGATTGGAGCCATTCAGTTCCTCGTTTTCATGCCTTAGAGGTATGTGATGGTAGTTCATCGCTCTTGCACAATGCTGAAATGTGTTAACCTAATCTTAATGAAATCTATTGCCATTGTCGTATGTTACCCTAATGAAGCTGTCAACTCCAGCTTGGTTATTACTGTAATATTTCTGGTATAATATAATAATTGTGGAACTTCCAGTTTCCATTGACCGTGAATTTTACGGAAAATTCCCCATTTTCCTTATAAAGGCTACAAGGGACAGCCTGATGTATTGACACATCAGGCTTGGGGGTTTGGGATAAGTCGCTCTACTTCAGTACATATTTTGACGCATTGTAACATGGCAACATGGCAGAAAAAGATTCGCAGAGTTGATGAATATCATTTGATCCGTGCATCTCATGGTTCCTTTTGATTTGAGTTTTGATATTCCTCGGCATATCAGACATTGTCACTAGGCTTTGCAATGGTCTCCTTAGGTACTGCAAGTATGAGTTTTTTTTCTTGACAAAAATTATTAAAAGTTCAGCCTCATTGTGTTTTGTCTTGACCTGTTAAGCTGTTTAATGAGTGAATTTATTATGAATAATGTTCACTTAAAACTGCAAGGCCTTATTCTGACTTATTTCAGTTGGCCAGTTGGCCTGGCTGCTGTCACAACAGGATGTTGATGCCAAGGTAATCTACTTATCGCCTTTGTTCTTTGCTTTTTTGCAGGTTATGACAACTGGGCAGAAGGTAACAATCGAGTATCATGGAAATAACTATATCTTCACTGTTAGTCAAGTTAGCGTGGAAGGGCAAGAAAGATCAAAGGGTATTGAGAGGGGGATGATTTCTGCTGACACCTATATTGTGTTTGAAGCATCAAGCTCTAGTGGGATAAAGGTTGACATCTTCGGAATCCTTTTGAAACTTAAAGGAGGTATTTTCATACTTACTGGGACAACAACTTTTTAAGATTCTCATATTCAATTTAATGTGCAGATAGTTAATCAGCGTGAGTCTGCCAGTAGCAGCATCTTTAGGCAGAAAGAGTTTAACTTGCAATCACTGGGCATAGGCGGTTTAAGTGCTGAGTTTGCTGATATATTTCGAAGGGCTTTCGCCTCCAGGGTTTTCCCTTCGCATGTGACATCTAAGTACTGTTTTTGTTTCTCAGATTTAATTGAAACCCTTAACATGAAAGATCTGTCTTTATGTTTTGAATATTATATTTTAAATGTGGTTTTTCATAGATTGGGAATCAAACATGTTAAAGGAATGCTGCTATTTGGACCACCTGGGACTGGCAAGACTCTTATGGCTCGTCAAATTGGAAAGATGTTGAATGGAAAGGAACCAAAGGTATATAGTATTTCTTTATAAGTGCAAAGGTATATAGTTGAAAATGTCAGTAGTCATTGTTCTGAAACTATTCTTACATATCCATTTTAATTTTCCCATCTGCATGGCATCCATTGCTTGTCACTTTTTGGAGCACTATTTGGTTTTCATAGCATCTTCTATATACAAGCTCTCATAAATGGAAGCACAGACAATGATCCGGCTCTCTAGCTTTTACTTCTTCTCTTTCTGTATAGAATTTTGCACCTTTCTCTCTATGTCTTTCTTAGATGTAAATAATTAGGTCTTCTTCTGTGAGTGAACGTGTCTTTCTTCTCCCCTCAGTAGGACCCTAGAGATGCATTTTGTTATTGCAATAGAATGCATCAGCTGTTATATCATGAACATCTCTCTTTTATCATGTATAAATCTGCCTTCTTATGAATTGATGGTACCTTTTAATCATATATTTGATATGTTTTGGAGACTCCAATCACTTCAGTTAACATGGTTGGTAGTTTTTCTGGTTCATATTTCCCCAACTCCCTTTTCTGTCCTTTTTTGCTTTGTTGATGCCATATCATTCTGTTGACTTTCTCTTGAATGAGCAATTCAGGTATCTGTTCATTAAGCTACGAAAGACATTGTTGTTTGGTAAGAAATAATTGAAGATCTGAAAATTCTTATAACTGAGTTTTCTTGCCTGCAGCATCACCCCCTATCCAATTTCATATTTTCTTACTTTTTCCAGTGGTTGTCTTTTCGACATGTCGACAGATTCTTTGTGCATGTATGTGTGCGTGCATGTCTCTGTGTGTAGTTGATGGGTTCTAGTATCGTTATCCACAATCAATTTCTTCTAAAGATGAATCTGTGAATTCATTCCTCATGAAATTCTTTTTTCCAAATATAGATACCTGATTTTTTGTTCATAAGATAGTGCAGGTTCTAGGTCTAGATTGTTTTGGAGTCTTAGTTGCTAATGAATTGTGCATGTTTTCGCTTGGGATTTTACTACTCTAGTCTGGTGATATGTTGTTTAATCTTCTTACTTGGATCTTCATGTCGTTCTAATTTTATTATATTTTTTTATTGTTATTATTGATTGTGTTTTGTTTGTCAACTCTAGATTGTTAATGGACCAGAAGTTTTGAGTAAATTTGTGGGTGAAACTGAGAAGAATGTGAGGGATCTATTTGCTGATGCTGAACAAGATCAAAGAACCCGAGGTCCATAAATTATGATGGCAATAGTTTTCTTTAATTTCATGTTCCTGCTTTCTATATTTGCATCTTTCCTTTTTCAGGTGACCAGAGTGATTTGCATGTTATAATTTTTGATGAAATTGATGCAATTTGTAAGGTAAGTCAACAATGCTAGAGGGTATTTCCCCTTTGTTTCTTGTAATGTCAGTTTGTTAGTTGTCTTTTCATTCTAGACGCTCTCGAACTTTAATATTACATCCTGATGCCAATATTTAGTTTATTACTGTTATATGCTTTCTGGTTTCTCATCTATTTTTCACGTCCATCTTCTGATGGTTCATGAAACTCTTTTGCTTTTGCAATTTCAGTCAAGGGGCTCAACCCGAGATGGAACTGGAGTGCATGACAGCATTGTTAACCAGCTCCTTACTAAGGTTTTCAAACAATTCTCACTTTACAACAATAATAGTATCCTTTGATGTTTGTGATTTATTAACCCTAATTTTTAATTTTCAGATAGATGGTGTGGAGTCTCTGAATAACGTTTTGCTCATTGGCATGACCAACAGGAAGGATTTGATTGATGAAGCACTTTTGAGGTGGGATGCACACACATGGATCCTCTTTCATTTCTACTTTTTAATCTACCTTGAGTAAAATATGCCTGCTTAACCAAATGTTCTCTTCATCAGAGGTCAAACTTGGAAGTCATTTCTAAGTGATAATATCATGCTTTTGGTGTTAGGCCTGGTCGACTAGAAGTCCAAGTGGAGATAAGCCTTCCAGATGAAAATGGTCGACTACAAATTCTTCAAATTCATACAACTAAGATGAAAGATAATTCTTTTCTTGCCCCTGATGTGAACTTGCAGGAACTTGGTACGTCTGTTTGCTTTTATCAAATAAGCAGAGTCTCTTGTCAGGGCTAAATCATTCACCGAGATCCTTTTAGCGTCTTTAGTTATATTTTTATGATTAAATCTTTTTTGTAATGTTGGTTGTGGGGAACATTGTTTATGGGCGAGTCTTTTGGGAAAGAACGTCTGAATTGAAAATGATGGAGATTCAGTTCTAAGTGCTAGGATGCTTCTGAATTGGTCAATAAGTAACTATAAATAACTGTTCGCTGAAACTAAGAAAAGTTTGCTTATCATCATGGTCACTGGAAGGGCGCCTTTTGAAATGCTAATACCAGCTAGTCCTCAGGGAGATAGTCACTAGGATGAGGTAAGGCAACTTTGGTCGAGTGTGAGGAGCCAAACATTGATTTTGACGTGTCAGGAAAAAAATTGACAGGTTTGAGGGGGGAAAAAAGCAATTACTATGTAAAAATCTTTGGATAAGTATGGCATGCCTATACCAAATGCAAACACATAAAAGATTTATTTTCCTTGAAAAAATCTGATCTCATTTTTAATTGTTAGTACACTTGTTTATTCCTGCTTTGCTGCTATATTTCCCTCTAGCAATTCTTACAAATATACAGCAACTACATTGGCCCTTGTCAATCCAAATCATCTCTCTTCTCTTCCTAATCTTAAATGATTTGGTGCCCATCAATCTCAAAGGTGAAAGTGCTGTTAAACACAAGTTAGGATAAGAGAGGCTCTCTTCCATTTGCTTCTACCTAAATGACATATCTAGTTAGGCAGAGTGGTCGAAATGAAGAAGCACATTATCTCTTTTATGCGATTATATAGATGGGGTTAATTTTTACTGGAAGTTTATTATTCCAGGAATGAGTTGAATTATAAAATAAACAAAAGATGGAGCAATAGAAGTGATGATGTTAAGATGGATACTTGCCAAAAAAAAATGTTACGATGGATGTTTATACATACAAGATATGTATGGAAAAACGAATGTGTTAAGAAGAAAATTGAGCTGAAGTTAATTGATGTAGAGAAAAGGGTGTCTTGTTGCAGATATATATGATCATTTGCAGAGATGATTATTAAGTCTATATACTAGGGCTTGCTAGATCCAATCGGAAACTCATTGGTAACAGGGAAGAGGGAGTTTGAAGAAGACATAGAGGGCGAGCGCTAAAAGAGAAATGGCATAAAAAAATTAAAAAAAGGATGACATTTGAGCATTGAGTGTATGTGCAAATGGGGACAAATCCATATGGTCAATCTCACGGAATGAGATTGAAATTTGAGTATTGCCTTTCACTTCTGTTGCTTTGACGTTTTCATAAAGTACCGCTCTAGTACTTGTGGCCAACAGTAATGGAATTATTAAAATCAATCAAGTTTTCTTTTGGGTTATGTATGTTTCTCTAGATCAGAACGTGTACCCTTGCGCATTGTAGTATTTTTTTTATCTGCTTTCTTTTCTCTCTTGATTACTTAATCTATATTTGCGCAGGATTTGTTTGCCGTCACATTATTCAATGCTTAAATGTGCGAAAATTGTTTTAAGCCTTAAATTCGTTACCCTTCTCGAGTCAAATTGTGCAAGGTAGATTTTGAATGGATCATTGACCGAAGTTACATCTTTCTTTTATTTTTGATGCAGCTGCTCGGACTAAAAATTATAGTGGGGCAGAACTCGAGGGTGTTGTAAAAAGTGCAGTTTCATTTGCTTTGAATCGTCAACTAAGTCTGGATGACCTTACAAAACCAATTGATGAAGAAAGCATTAAAGTTACGATGGATGACTTTGTTCACGCCCTTGGTGAAGTTACTCCTGCATTTGGAGCTTCGACAGATGACCTTGAACGCTGCAGGTAGGAGGGCTAAGGATTTTTTTCCTGGTAAAAGAAATGACTTAGTTGGGCATGGTAGAGCCACATGATAAAGTTCATCTATGTTAGATTCATATATCAATGCAGCTGATTTTACTAAAGTGACTTGTTGTTGGTTTCATGGCTGTCTTTTGTTTTCTCTCGCATATCGGTTGGTTTGGATCCGTTTCTTGTTTCAATGATGAACTGGAACTTGAGAAGAGTCTTTTGAAAGCTAGCTTAGAATCAGTTTCATTCATTTGCTTTTACGATAATGAATGTTCAGTGCATATCGCATACCTTGTTTAATGTTGCAAGATTAATAACTTCACAGATTTGTATTGGATGCGCCAGTCTTTCTACCTCTGTGTGGCAGATAGTGTATTGGAAATATCAGAGAAGCTTTTTGTTGATCAAAATTTATGAATGCAAGATGCTTATTACACCATTATGACCTACAGGGTAAAGGGTATGGTGGATTGTGGTGAAAGACATGCCCACATATATAGAAGAATTATGCTCTTGGCTGAACAAGTTAAAGTTAGCCATGGAACCCCGCTCCTTACTTGTCTTCTTGAAGGTCCAAGTGGCAGGTTGGATGATTTAGTTTATTCATTTGCTTTTTCCCCTCAATACAAGTTCTTATTTAATTGTAGTATTTGCATCTTTTGTTTAATTTTGATCTGGAGTTTTACACCTTGTGCAGCGGTAAGACTGCTATGTCGGCAACAATTGGTATAGAAAGTGACTTTCCGTATGTCAAGATTGTAAGTGAGCTATATTTTGTGGATCTTTCCGCGTTGATTCTTTGGATTCACCTTATGTATAAACTCTTCTCCGCACAAGTTTAAACTTTTAGATGAGATGGTAGTTCAACATGCTACAAGAGTATGTGGTCCTGTGTTCAAATCATGCTGCCCCACTTTCTAAAAACAAGAATATAAATGCTAGTGTTTTGCTGTCTTCTACTACTGTTGCACGTATGGTGAGTTAGCCTGAGGGGGCGTCTTTATTCTATATATGTATCAAGTCTTCTTCTATTTTACAAACACAAGCTTTTAGATGACATGATAATTTAACAATTTCTAACACTTTTGGCTGCTATTTTGTTACCTGATTTGTAGATATCGGCTGAATCAATGATTGGGCTTAGTGAGAGCAGCAAATGTGCAAAGATTGTCAAGGTTTCGTACATACTCCTGTCCTCCTTTGAATTGATAATATTCCAAGATGCTAGCTCATATTTCATGTTTTGAAGCTCACAAGTATGCTTACTCTTTGAATAGTTATGGCTTATGCTTGGCTCATGTTGTCACTTCCAGGCAACTTTTGGTAAAGGTTGACTTTAGAGATTGGATAACATGTTGTAAGCCACTTATGGTTGGTCAAATTAAGCTTTAGTTGCCTAGTTTGGTGCAACAACTTTTGTAAATGCACACTTTGGCTATCTATGAAAATTTTACTTGTGAAAAAAAAAGTATGCTAATCCATTTTTCACTTTATGATGCTGACTCTCTCTTTATTGTTTACATTACCATAAACATTTACAAGCATGCATACTTGTTTGTGTCATATTTACTTGCACTGGAATCAGGAGTGACCTATTTACAGTAGTTTTAGCTGTGTATCTAGTCATCAATTAACTAACTCTGTCATCCAAGATCTTGAATATATCTTGTTTGAGCTATAAATCTTATCTACTTCTGTATTTTTACTAGGTTATGGTGTTATCCATATTTTTGGATAGTTTAAACAGGTAACGTTACAGTTGTTTAGTTATAAGGCTTTTGGGGACCTTTTCCAGTGAATGTTACTCTGGGAACAACATTTTAGAACCTTAACAAACTGGTTGAGTTTTAGGAGGGGTTCAAATATACTCTTTTTATATGTTTTTCTTTTTCCCTGTCTCATTTTTGTTGGATTCAGGGGTCAAAGAGAGGGAATTCTTTTTTTGGTTGTTTGTTCATAGATATATTAAAAAGCAACATTAAAATGAAATTTGTTTGGCTCGTTTCCTCATAGGTATTTGAGGATGCATATAAGTCGCCCTTGAGCATCATCATCCTTGATGATATAGAAAGGTGCTTTTTACCTTACCTTTTATATAAGCTGTCTTTGATGATTTAGTTGTTTTTGAATTTTAAGTTCACACACATGTGGTACTGTAGGTTATTGGAGTATGTTGCAATTGGCCCTCGGTTTTCAAATATAATTTCTCAGACTCTGTTGGTGCTCCTGAAGCGGCTTCCTCCAAAAGTAAGTGATATTGTCTAAGGCCTTAGTTGTTTATATCTATTCTTGCTCTTCAGCATTTCTGTAGTTTCTCCATATCTATAATGAGTAGTCTCATTTTTTCCAATTTAAACCACAATCTCTTATGTTTTCCATGCGCTGGTAAATTTGTTGGAAATAGCTTCTCATTTGATGCTGTGTAAATGCAGGGCAAGAATGTCCTAGTGATTGGCACTACAAGTGAGGTAAATTTCTTAAAGATGGTTGGGATTCAAGATGCTTTCTCTGTGGCGTATCATGTTCCTACTTTGCAAAAGGAAGATGCCAAACAGGTGAGGGAATTTTTGTTTTTTAAGATTAATGATACCAACATAGCCCTGCCTTTTTGATTTTGTCGCACTTATTTGCATTAGGTATCACGTTAAGGTCGGGTGGTTTTGGAGGGGGTGTTGGGAGGACAGGGAGTTCCTTATTCAATATACAAATATAGCTGATCTTGCTTACAAGGGAAAGGCATGGTGCAATCGATGCCTCTCATAAACTTCGTCATTAGCAGTCCCTTTCGAAGTGTTGTTTCCTTATCATGTTCTTTTCGGTTTACTTCTTTCAAATCAGTTTCCAATTGATTTGCTCCGCAGCATTCTGTTTCAGTTATAAATTTAACCACCGGATATGCTTCTGCGTTGCTAGGTGTTGAAACAACTGAACGTTTTGTCAGAAAGTGACGTGGATTCAGCAGCTGAGGCATTAGATGATGTAAGGAACCCTTCTCTTTGCATCTTTTTTGGCCTTCTTCTTCATTTTTTTTGCATCTTTTCTTTTTTATGTTTTAGTGAGAAGAATTAGGAACAAAAGAAAGAAATCAGAACTTTTAAGAGAAGTAAATGGATCCTGTTGGTCAATAGTTGACTTGTTCTCAAATTAAAGGTGAATACTATTTCGTATTAGGAAAGAAAGATCGTCTGGAAAGGAAGGGCATACATTTATGTAGAGCATGAGTGCTCTAAAGCATCTAAGTGTGATGCCGGAGAGTGTTTGATTTCTGCAGCCTTTAAGGCACATTTTAATAAGAGGCTGGTTTTATCATCAGAAATGTTAGCTGATCTGATGTCATTGTAAGTAGTGAATACAGATTAACTTGTAAAATTTGTCCTCTTATTGTCGCGTCTGATGTTTTTTTAGATGCCAATCAAGAAACTCTACACGGTAGTAGAAATGGCTGCCCAAGGTGAACTTGGAGGAGAAGCGGAAGCAATCTACTCGGGCAAAAAGAAGATCAATATTGCTCATTTCTTCGACTGTCTTAAAGATGTAGCGCAGTACAAAGATCAGGATCTGGCAATTCAATGGTGAGTGGCACTTTGGGTCCGGGCCAACACGTAACCATGAGGACGGGATCCGCCGACCGGGCGGTTAGCGTGACGTCTCTTACCCGTCTCTCATCCAGTCCTACAACCTCTCTTGCTAGCCATCCAAACCCAGCCCTACAGGCCTCCCGGTGGCCACGTGTCATGCGGTCGTGGCGTGATGACACCCGTGACCATGTGTTTTACAATATCAATGAGATCTAATGCAAATCTTGTCTTCATTTTTGTGCTCTGATGCATGAATTGGGTGTAGGTGAGGTGGTGGTGTTTGTAGCCGGCACATTTCAGGTGTTGATTTCTCCCACTTTTGTTTTTGAGGGGCGGGTGGTAGAAATGATGTAAGTAGGTTATTTTTTTTATGAATAGAATCTTTAATACTGATTTTCCTACTAACAATATTATTGTAACTTTTATATGAAGATAGATGAGAGGGTCTTTAAATGCTTAAGCCAATCATTATTCCACATGGTTGGACTTCGAGGGAGTCAAAACGCTAGAGAATTATTCTTTTTAAATAGAGGCGAGTAACATCAGTCATTATATATACTGTTTCCTTTGTGTTATCATATATACACATATGTATGTATGTATGTATGTATATCTACCTTTGTATGTGAATATATATGTATATATCCTTTCTGCTGTCCCCCTCACGTTAATCTAGTACAACATTTGTTCTAAATTATGCATATTCAGATATGTAAGTTATTAAAATATATTACACATTTTTCATTAGAATTTGGTTTTAAAATAATGTGAATTACTATTTTTGTAAATTCTTGTGTTAAATACTTTTAAATTTTGGTCTTGATGTTTGATTGTACTTGTTTGACGAAAGTTCTTGTTGGACGGGTGACTTGAGAAAATTGCAAAGCTCACACTGATGATCACATTCCCAAGATTAACATGATAAATACATTATAAATTCTTTACGTCCTTAGTGTGTATCTCTGTATTTGCTATTTAAATTTAATACATTGTCTTTCAAAAGAACTATTTTTTTTACTCGCCTTAAAAAGAACTTTAACAATATTTGTTGTCTCTTCCATTTACAAAAGAATGTAATCTGGTAATAGTTCTTTTTCTTGACAAAATTAGTTAGCAAATGCTAAAAGGAGCACTTTAACAATTAATATGATCAATGTTTGATATTTTTGTGATTTTCACATTTATATACATCTAAAACTACAGTAATTGTTACATATTTGACGAAATTAACAAATGTATTGATATGATCTCCAAAAAAATGTGATGACAGAATCTTAAAAACACGTTATAAAACAACAATCTAATCCAATGTATATTTAAAGGACATCGAAGTAGTGCTTAAAATAATGAAAAGACTATTTGTTCTACATATTGTCTACTCAATGTCAGTTATCATGTATATGCATAACAGACATTTATGTGCATGCACATATAATAGAGAGAGACACGCACGCACAACCTATACCTATATATGTAAACATATATACATGTGTTTGTATGTATGTACACACACACATGTATATTTGCGGCTGATTATTGCATCTTTTCTGGCTATTACGAAATTAAGGAGTTGACTATTATATCCACACAAGTATTTGTAGATTGTATACACCAGAAGGAGGGTACTTTTCCTCCCATGAAAATCTTACTAAAGCATTTCCATACGCCAGTGACGATGGATTGCGCTTAAATTACTGCTATCCATACCTAGGGGGAAAGTTGGATTGGCAAGCTGTTGATGTCCTAGTAACAAGATTGTGCTATGCCTCATAAAATGTATATACAGTCTATACATACTCCAATGGAATCAATGATACACTCTACTCTGACTTTGAAATATGATGGGCAAAATGACTCACAAATTCTTATATTGTGAAGTAGCAGTTAAATGACACATCTTGACGCAATTTTCATTATAGATCACCGAAAAATAACCTCTGTGTGTTTCTAACACTATGATTGCGTATATCCAACCCCCTATATCCGTAAAGCAATGGAGTAATGTTATGGTTGTGCATACTCCAACGACGAAGAAGAATTCTTTATACCCACATAATCATCTATCATGATTCAGCCACGCCCTATGTATCTGTCTCCGAACAACTTTATTTGGCCCCATGGCATGAAAGTAGGCCGAATCATGATCCTGATATATTGAAATATATCAATATATTATTTGGCGTTTTCTTCTTGTTTAACAAACTATTTATTTCTAAGAAATCTATCCAAATTGTGCAAGGCTCTCTGGTCCAGTATAGTGAACCATCTTCCAACTCAACTTAGTGCGAGGATTATCACACTAAGAATTTAATACATATGACATGGCCTCACTAGATAGGGAAAAAATGATACAGCACATGAGAAAAGAGATCCTACATGATCTGAATTCACAATCTTTATTGATCATTAGGGATTTAAACCAAAGACAGAATCCAACATGAACTTAAACAGCTGGAAGGCAATGCCGTTAGATGTTTACTATCTTTTCCTCGCCTAAAAGGCTGAAGCAATGAATGAGATTGATTTATTCTTTTTTTCATATGTTCTTCACTAAAACCACCAACCAGAAAAAGGGAAAAAGGTGAGGGTATCTACTATCTCTGTCTCCCATAGCCTGAAAACTTGAAAGGAAAGAATTGCATGATCGCCAGACAATGACAGGCATTATAGAGAGTATGGTATCTTACGGTTAAGAAAAGATCAACCAATTTCAGACATTGAAGCCTTCCGCCCGAAGGCATTTACGGTGAGCCTCAATCCATTTTCCACATGCGTCTTCACCGTGTTGCACAATGCATTCATCTCTAAGCTTCTTGGTGTCAGGGCATGCACAACAAATCCTCTTCTTTGGTTTTGAATCAGGCCCTGGCGTTACAGTGCTTGAACCATTGTCTTTCTTTGGCGGAGACAATGAGATGACGGAGGATGTGTTTGAAGATGGTAACCCAACCATTGCTGCAAATTCCGTTGAACTAGGCTCTATGAGTATGTAAATGATCAGGGCATAGCAAACAGATCATTCGCACAAAAAAGATAAAGAAACAAAAGCTACAATGAGCATTAACAAAAAGAGACAGACTACAGACTAGATAAACCATCCAAAAAAAAAAACAACCCATCAAGTATTAAGGATGGACAAATACCTCCTGCTTAACAATACCAAAGAAAGCAGGGAAACAGGCAGGAGAGGGGAAAAAAAATAAGAAGAAAGCAAAACTTTGCTGTACTTCCGACTACAGCAATATGTATCTGCTGAGTTCCTAACAGTTGCAACTCTATAATCTGTATATGTACTAGTAAAGCCATAAGACATGTAAAAGACAAAAAATTGGTTCTTTTCCTATATATGTAACAGTTAATTGGCCTGGCACAATGGAGACTATTTCTTAGAATTCCAAAACATAACTAGTATTAACTCACAAATATACACCCAAAACATATTTGGTAATGGCTGGTATGAGAGTGGCATGCTTGCTGCACTAATTCTCACTTTTGCTTAATTGCTAGTGCACGTGAGATACGTTCTCCTGCAGAGTGGATTAGTGAAAACATGTGATAATTCATAGAAAAATGTTATCACGATGGTGCCGAAGGGCTGGATTTGTTGGGAGAAATTCATGGCCTAACATCACATATTACTGAAAGAGGCTTTGCGCTATAAACCAAATAAGCTAATCATTCATCACGCTGCGAAAGAATATTATCTCACAGAGACATGTCATCTTCCAAGTTTCATACACAAGCAAGATTATGCACATGGTTCACAAATCTGATCATTTCAGAGTCATATGGCTGAAGAGATTATAAGTAGAAGATCCTACATACAGCTTGGAATGATATTTGCAAGTACAAGAGGCTGTGCACTGGAAACCAAACACGTAATCATCTATCACTTCTGGAATAGCACCTCAACACAGAACATATGTGATTATTCAAGTTTCTACGTAAGCACTTTCATGTAGAATTTTCTTAAATGTGAACACGTCGATGCTGTATAGCTGAAAGGATTAGCAGAATACATATCCTAAACACATCTTGCAATGATTTATGCACACTGTATGCCAAAGTTGCAAATGGAAATCTGAAAACTTAACAATATAGCAGCAAACACGAGAGCTTTGAACTTATAGCTTGGCAATGCCAGGGGTTAGATTATATAGATCAGCAGGTCATGTTTAATCACATGCCAAATGGTTGCAGAGCATGTTTAGAAAACGCAATTGACCTATTCCTTTACCACTTTTTGCAGTTATGATTAGTATGATCCTGCTTTTTTTGCTTTACATCTTTGTTTACTCTCCAAGGAATTGGTAATATTAGAAGGATGCGTGTATAACAATGGCAATATCATCCAAAAGATGCATTTGAATTCAGACAAATTCCACCCAAAAAAAAAGTTGCCCCATATCACGTAACTAATGTTCCTCCCTATACATTACCCAGGTCTTGTTGTATCTTGTAAAAACTGTCACATTGAGCTAATACCATGACAAAAGCAATACTGCCTTTAGACTAGTTGATCCTTTGATGTCTTAAAGCCTCATCCGACCTTAAACTATCTACGTGTTTCCTTTTCATAAAAAACACATTTAATCTGGTTAATAACAAGAAGCACAAACTGTCATGACTCACTATAGCTAACAATGTTTGGATAGTTTACAAGAGAAAATTACAACTACAAACTCTAAACGTTACACCCAGAATTACAATCGTCATTCCGATTCCTCGGCATCACAATTCAAAACTATGTGCAAGGTCAGCTTCATTTAATTTAAGTTCAAAATGAATAAGATTTTTAGAACAAGTTAAACCTTCCTTCCTGCTTCATGCTAACCTTCAGATCAGTTCAAAACCAGAAAAGCATCCAAGAATAACCAAGGAACAGAAAAAAAAAAAACAAGCCTTTGAGTTTCACTAACATATCCAGGGTTTTGCAGCATAATAGCAAAACAGCAGCCACAGGGCATAAATCAAACTAAGATCCCAACTTTAAGCTGATAAATACGACGACATTATGTTAGGCCACTTTAAATTAAGAAATAACAAGTCAATTACCAACCCAAAATTAATCACGTGATCAAATCCCGGTTTAAAACGAAAAGAGAATCAGAAGCCTAATCAAGATGAAACCGAAAGTAGAATTAATAACATATCTTTTTATGCAAAAATAAATAAACATTCAATAATAGATTCCAGAGAAAAGTATAGGTACCTTAAGTTTCTCCTTGACGATGATGATAAACGTTTCTCTTTGGAGGAAATGAGGAATGAAGAGGAGAAAGCTTCAACAGGGGAGCGCCGAACAAAAGGCTGCGTTGTTGCGCGGCTTACTTCTCTTCCACGTTTATTCTTGTTTGAGCCCTTCTAGATTAAAGAATTTTCAAATCGATCTTTAAGTCAAGGGTTATGATTTTTTTTATCAACCCACCCTTTTTCCCTCACACAAATTTTATTGTGGTCATTGACCAACTAGTTTTCCAATAAAATGATGATAAATAAGCTTTATCTACATGCAAGCAAGGGGGTGATTGGTCAAAACAAGGGGCTCATAAATATTCTACAAATTTCATTAGTCATTAACCAACTAATCATACTTGATCAATGACCATTGTAGAATTTGTGTTTCCTTCATCCCTTTCTCCATCGTCCGCTACATAACAATATGAGAGACTGGTTAGGCTAAATGAGAAATGACCAACAAAAAATATATGAGGAGATGGAATACACATAGGAGGTGAGAAAAATAGAAGTGAAGAGATCTCGAGACGTCATGTAGTATGACTAATCCGAATTCGATTTGCAGACGTCCTCTAGAGTATGGGCATGACTCTTATTTAATAACAAAATACGAGCTTTAACTTTTACGATATAACATCAAGTTTTAAATATAATTGAACATACTCACTTTACAATAGAATTCAAACTATCGACATTGTATGATATTAACAAACCATTATCACTTGAGCTGAAAGTTTCAGGGATTATGATTTAGGATAGAAGAGTTGGTCTTTTTGCTACATACTTTTTATGATTTTTTTTAATATTACTTTCTATGTTCTAGTTCTACAGTCCATTTTAAAAAGTACAGATTTTAAAAAGTAGTCATCTATTAAAAGCAACCATTAGAAATACGACTAAATTTTTTTTTTTTTTTTTGATGTATTACTTGTTTATCATTAATTGATATTATTAGTTGATCGCAAATATACGTTTGAAACTTAAACATTAGTTAGTTGGAGGATTAATTTGTAGGAAATGGACAAAATTTTATAACCTTGAAAAAGAAAACTTCACTATGCAGAGAGAATAATAACATTTAATATGTAAATACGATAACAACAGTGCAGTGCCGAGATCAGCTCACTGTTAGCAACAATTAATCGATAAACGACATGGCAAGGACCAAAAAAGGTTATATGTCAACAATTAAAAAATTGAAATATTGCTAAAATATTTAACAAATGAAAACCTTACTAAATTCGGTATAATATTAAATATACCTTCCTTTATGAAAATATTGTTTTAGTTTAAGTTGAATATAATTTAAGAAAGTTAAATTTCATGGACTACTATTCTTAATTTATTTTTAATTGGTTACATCAGGTAAAACAGAGGATAATCATGTAAGTTTTAATTGAATATATGACTACTAATATTTGTTATTGATAGAAAATAAACACTATTTTCAGGACGGACGGGGTATATATTTGTAAAGATGGGTTTGTACCTATGACTCTGAGGAGCTTGGCCTCGTTAAGTCGAATTTGTTTATAAATATATTAATAAAATATGATAAGGAGATGAAGGAAAGTTATACCGGAATTTTTCCTACCGTTTAGTTGGAAATTAGTTTTCTTTTTACCCGTATTGAGGTCGAGGGGGAAAAAATTCGTGGATCTGAAGTATATTGTGGGAAAAAGAAAAAGGCAGCTGCGGTTGTATGACGAGTATAAATGGCGTTCTAACTATACTAGGGGGTCCGAAGAAGGGTGTGCAGTCTTATCTTACTTTTTCTTTTTTATAAGAGACTGTGTAATGCATTTTTATTACAGATGATAATTATGAGGTTATACATGATTCATAAACAAAATATATGGTCATTCTTTATCAGAAGCTGAGTATCAGTGATAGAAGAGATCAAGAAAAACCAAATGATGCGCACCAGATTACACTGAAATAAACTGTCTTTGGAATTTGGAGGGAAGGCATTTGTCTCTATATGGAGATGTTCAGCGTGAAACAAACAGCTCAATATATACATGGAAAAGGAAATGAAAAACTAAATGGCATTCAGGAGATAATATAATACCAGATATTCTCATAGTCTCTTTTCCTTTAGGAGCTCAGCATTTGAATCAGAAACTAAGGAGGGATCTATAGCCATATGAATACTATGCTACAAGGTCTGAAGCAACATAAGCAAAAGCAGATCTCTTTATTTCCTACCTCTTCTAAAGCCAAGAAAGTGCTCTTATCTCTTCAATGGGTCATTGCCATTTAGTTCACTCTTGAACATCTTTTCCACTTCCATACTCTTCAAATCCTGAAGATTAGTGTCATAAAGCAACTCCGTTGGATAAGTAGCGTTGAATTTAACTGCTTATGTCAAACTTCCAACTGAACCAATCATACTTTTCTCTCCAAGAATACCAAATAAGTGAAAGTACCAATAGAAGTAACCCATCTTAACACTCAGCAACTCCAGAATAACTTTACAATGTACCAAATCAATACACCACAGAATCAAGATAGTACAAAAGCACACTCCTTTAATAAACATTTCTATTGATCTAAACTTTCTGCACCTCAAATACGATACATCAATTCAGTTCAAAATTTTTTATTCTTAACTTAATACACACATAAAGAGCAGCCAAGACAGCTCAATAATGTTAACAAAAGCTGATCCGGTCAAACTAATCCAAAGGAAAATTAACAAGATCCTGGTTTGTTCTTTCTCTTGCAGCTGTTTCAAAGCCTAATAATCCTCTTGTCTATGCCACAAACCATTGTCCCCTTTACCCACCATATGGCAATTTGAAGACAACCAGTTTCACAGAGCAACTCAATTAAAGTTTAAACAACCACTTAAGTCAACTTTGAGCAGCATCAATCATACTTCTCTCTCCAAGAATACACAAGGAGGCAAATCCACGAAAGAGCCAATATAATATCTCCAACCATCAGCCTAAGCCAATCACCCCCAAGATCCTCAACTTTCCTCTCAAAGCAAATTCTCCACACTGCCAAGGACACATAAAGAAACACGCATCCTTTGGAAAAAAAGCTCTGGAATTCCTTATCCTTCACAAATGCTACCATGAACAACAGAAAACCAATGGCAACTAACAATAAACCTGAAAAAGAATCAGATGTTCTGATCAACAATTGATCATGAGGAGTAGATCCTTCCAACAAACTGGCACGTTCCCTACCATGGCTAAAAGAAAGAAATTCATTAGTGTAGAGCATCATCAGTGCTCCAGAACTCAAAGCTAAAATAGAATGCATCATACATACAACAGAGAAGCCAGCCGAAACCATCCTATCAGCTGGAAAATTCTATACGCACCAATTTAAGAAGGTAAAAAGAACGCTCCTTTTGAACTTTTATCGATCTGAATTTGAATTTTCTGCACCTCAATCACTACCGATGTTCAGTTGGAATAGTCTTATTTAGACTTTATCCCCAGAACGACAGAACTCAAGATAGCGAAAGCGGCATTACGGAAAATCACAGAAGTTGAACAAATTAAGCTAAACCCATGAAAGTTTTTCTTCAAAGTAGAGAGCTTTGAACTCAAATTCGATCAACTGTACGAAATAAGAATTTTGAACACCCAAAATTTAGCAGTAAGAAGACGCAGTCACAGATTCATGGAAAGATAAAAAATTTTCCGGAAGAGCTTGTGTTCTCGTGGAAAAAATCGAGGAGGTTACTGAGAGCTCTAAGAAAAGTCTTAGATTCAGAAAATCAAGAGTACTGAATTTCAAAGGATCAATGGAAGGGATGAAGAATCTGTGTAAGAGTAATCAGGAACAAAGAGGTGTGGGCCGGCTTTTCTTTTATAAAGACAAACGACGTTAAAAATGATATCATAGTCCAAGTACGATATTTTTTTCGTAATCCGCCACCGGAATGGTTTGACCAGTCGTTAACCCTTCCCACGAGACCAAAAGGTTTTAGAATTTCTATGTAAAAAATATGACCTCCTTCCTAGTCTAATTGTAACTACATTTACTTTTAACCTATGCTAATAAAGACTACTAATTCTCTTGATTATAGATAACTTTATGCCTTATTTTACGATAAAATATATCTATCACTGTATAAGTCGAAATCTGATATATCAAAGGACTAGATGACTTTTACTAAAATTGTACCCGACCTTTTAGTTAGACATTGGCAGAATTAATAGTCTAAAGTTATTTTTTCCAAGCCAGCGCTTTGATGCCTCAGTTTTAATATGTTTTTGAGGAAATTTGCTACGTTTATATTTCGTCAATTTACCAATTTTGAAATCAGTTATTTTCTTGTACTTACAAGGGTAATTTGAAAACAATGCATTGACTTTTTTTGATCTTATATGATATTTAAATATTTTTTGAAAATTACTAAATTCTATTAAAAAGAAGGTCATGGAAGGGCTGTTGATCGAAATAAGTCAGACAGATTTGGCTTCTTAATCCTTAAACTCAATTGGACAGAATATGTTTTGTTTTTGCTGTTAACGTATGATTCGTTCATTTGATTTTCGCCCAATTGTTATATGCAATAACATATTTAGGGCTACAAGATAGTCATATCATATTTTTTTTTCTTTTTTTTAATTAAGAAAATATTCGAACTCGAATCCAACCACTAAATCTAAATTTTTTTTGCATGTCATATCATATACTTGTTTATAACGTAAAATTGAGATGTAAGGAGTAATTTTCAATGGCCTCCACTTCTAACGTGGCTGGATTTTTTATATGATAGAATGAACTTTTATTAAATTATAAAAATGATACAAAGTTGAGACTAGAAGTAACTCCCCTGTCTCTTAAAGGGTAAAGGAGGTAAGAAAGAGTAAGCAATGCATTTCTTTCCTTCAATTCATGAAGAAGAATTTCTCTCTTGATATACCTAATTGGCATTAATCTGTAGCTGGATGGGAATGGACAGGTTTTGAATCTTTTGATGGAGTAATGGATAAGTATATATAGATATATAGTCTCATTGGAATCAAACTCTTTCTCTTGGGATGGAGGTATCGTTTGTCTGCCTTTCAGCCTCCTCAAACCCTAAAGGTAGCTATTGATATCGTTAGTATAAACTGGGTATGTTTGTTGTTGTTTTAGATGGAGTAATGGATAAGGAGATGGCACAATGTGAATGATTGTTCCCGGTATGATAAGTTTAGGTGCATTATTTAGTAATTTGTCCATTCCACTGGGGTCTATCATGCATCCCATGATTTGGTCACTTGTTATTCACTGGATGAGGAATGGAGCCTTTTTTGTCGTAACACAAGCTAGATATGGGACATCAGGGGAATATCTTTTTTTGGTGGTTTGTGGAAAAATATTGAGGTATTATAGTCGCATCGGACTATCCGGTCCACCTGAAACCAATAAAACTCTCCCACCGAACCACAATGCATTTATGTCCTTAGCACCATCATAGCGGGTTAGGTTCCCTCATCGTAAACCCGTCACCTCAAGCGTCACCGCACGACACGTGGCAGCAAGAGTGAGTGGTAAGGCTAGATAAGGGTCACCCGTATCTAGCCTTACCACCCATCCCTGCTGCCACGTGTTGCACAGTGACGCATGAGATGACGAGAATGAGGAACAGTAGATCATATCCCATCGAACATTATAAATAGAGATTCTCCTTATTGGTAACCTAATATGATAACTCTCTATATGCTATATACATTATCGAATATCTCACTAATTTTGAGTATGAGAGAGTCCCGAGGTTCCCACCCATGCCGGACTCTAATCATATGTTCTATGTTACATGTTTGAAAGAGCTTTTGGTGTTGCGATCTTGGCTCAATCCATTGGACCGAATGCATCATTTATTAGAAGTCATAACCATAAACAGCATTAGTTTTGCATCTATATCCGTATTGATCAAAACTGCTGCCATGGATAATGTATGCATAGTAAAAATAAATAAAAACGAGAATAAAGTATAAGTTAACCCTGTTAGAAACTGTAATCATAAAAGTGTACAGTGTGCGTTTGTGTAAACTGACGAAATGCAAGCAGAACCGAGGCGAGTCTTAGGACTCTGTCCTTAAGACGATTTGCTCGGTACGAAGTGCCCAACCGAAAACAGCAAACGTCTCCCAGGATACAACGGGTACAGTTCATACGAAACGGCACAGTAACGTAAAGAACTCGGCGAACCTGCGGGATGCTCTGATTTCTCGAACTGAAAACGTAACAGTGCAGTAGTATGCTGAAAACGAAAATGGAAGAAGGAAAACACAGTGAAATCGCAGTGTGCAGAGTGTAGTGTGTAGTCTGTAGAAAGGCTGGAGAAGGAGGCGATTTATAGGCGGGAAGGAAATGGCGGTTGATCTCCAGATTAAACCGCAGCCGTCGGATCAAACGGTTTTCATCCACAGCCGTTAGATCGTCAACTGCAGCAGTTTTAAACGTAGACCGTCGGATGAAAAACTGCTGCCCAGATACGATCTCAGCCGTTGGATCATGATCCGCGTAGACAACGATCCACAACCGTTAGATCTAGATGAAGAAACCGTTCCCAGATACGATCTCAGCCGTTAGATCATAATGCGTGTAGACTACGATCTACACCGTTAGATCTTGCAACGGTTATGATCAAAAATTATTTCAACCATTGGATCACTTGATTTATTTTTCTAGAAAATTTAAAAGAAAATTTATCCAAAAAAATAAAAACCAAGCGGGCGAGCCACGAGCACAAGCACGAGCCGACCGGACGGGCGGGCGGCGGCGCGCGTGTGTGTGGTGAACCTTGCCTGAGCTGCGTCCTGACTCCGTCAGAAAACTTCTCATGCCCAAGAGCACATTTTAGAAAGCTCCATTTTGAACTATATTTGGTGGCTTATTCATCTCAAGTGACCAATGTGGTATTCCACTTAAAGGGTGATGTGTTAACTCCTCAAGAGGCCACATCACCACTTTTTCCAATTTCCTTCCAATTTCACTCCAACTTTGAGCATTAATTTCTCATTCACCCGGTATCGGAATCGAGTGATTCAAAAGCCTAAAGTCATCTACTTGTCACGTAGATAATTTAGAAATTATTAGTTTTTGTTTTTGATTAACGAACACTAATCATAATTATGCTCAAAGTATGGTGGTTGTCAACTTTTGACAAACCCATTTGCCTAACTTTTCCAATTTACCTCAATTTCTCCAACAAACCCTTCATTAGAATTTGTATAAAGTCAAAAATTATAAATATATTCATGGTTCAAACAGACCCATAGTCCCTAAAGTTCAAATGTGAGAGAGGGAGGAAAAAATCAGAAAAATATAAGAGAAGACAACACATTTATTCTTCATGTTTAGATTATCTTACCAAATACCGGTTCAGAATTATTATTTTTCTCATGCGGACAGTCTAGATACAACGGTGGATTGTTTGATAGTGAATAATTAGATGATATCATAAAAGTAATTAAAAGAGGACTATATCGTGGCTCTTTCTCACTTTTTGTTTGTTTGTTTGGCACCCTATTTCAACGGGATATATGCTACTTATATAAGATTGGATGTTTACAAAATGAAACGGGTGAAAAGAAGGCTTTTTCATATATGTTGTGTTAATTATTTGAACATATAGAATTGGGGATTTCAAATATGTTATCTTTAATTTTCAAGTTAAAATCTATCCAATCCTTTCCCATTAGAACTTATCATTACCTCTAGTATCGAATTTTATTCGGTCACTATATATTTCTTCGTAATAATTAGGATTGACTCTTCTATTTTTTCTTTTTTCAGTGAAACGAATATTTAGAACACATAAAACACCCTTTATAAACAAAAATGGTCGTCACTTTCCCTCATAAATCATAATATCAATAACGTTTGTCTTCATGCAACCAAAAAGAAAAAAGAAAAAGAAAAGATTTAGTTGTGTTTAGTTCGTGAAATGACTGGTTTAAAAAGAAGTAAACGAGCCTAAGTCAAATCTAATAATTTCATCTAAAAATGAGTTGAACTCAAACATTCTATCTCTTGATTCGAATGTTTATCGAATATATAATATAAAAATATATACTTATTTTCATCAAATATTCTTTCTTACATAGTTGATTATATATGTAGTTAATTATGTGTTACGCTTTTAAATATAGAATTTTGATGAGTAAGACTTGAATTGTAAATTTTGATTCGAGCTATCGAATAGATTGAGATTGAGTTGGAGTTTGAATATATTTAAAATTTTTAAAGCACAAACAAGCTAAGCTTTTAGCATATGACTGTAAACGAGCCGAACGAGCCGAGCATTGCGTTGTTCAAGCTCAGTTCATTTAACTTAGCGAACGAGCCGAGCTTGTTCGTTTATTTAAACGAACATATTTAATTGTTCAAGCTTGGTTCGTTTAACTCATGAACAACATTAACGAGCCAAACACCTTAAACGAACGGTGCCACTTACCGAGTTCGAACAGAAAAAAGGTGTTCAGGCTCTGTTCATTAGCCTTTTATCCGAGCTCAACTCGAGCTCAAACCAAACGAGCCGAACAACCGAACGGTTTGGTTCATATACAGTTCTAAGCATATCCAATTTAGTTATATATTTGATTGGATAAAAAAGAATAAAATATAACAGACACGTAAGGGTGTTAAGCGAACCGTACTGTTCGCGAATTGTTCGAATTTGATTTGTATTTAGTTCGAGTTCGTTCGTTAACTTTACTTAAACGAGCCGAATTCGAACATCTATTTGAGTCAGTTTACTTAAACGAGCCAATGTGCGAACTGTTTGGTTCGTTTAAACAATTATAGTGTAATCGAGCCGAATCAAACCAATTTTAAAGATCGTTTAGATAAACGAACCGAGCCAAACAGTTCGTTTAGCTAAACAAATTCAAAAACCTAATATTCGGCTCAACTCTCGGTTCGTTTAGCTAAACAAATTCAAAAACCTAATATTCGGTTGGTTAACACCCTACACACATGGGCTCAACAACTTCAAAGAGAAAGACAAAAAGGAAGAAAGGAAGTTCAAAATGTGAAGTTGTCTTTTTTAGCTATACTTTCATGAAGCTTTCATAGTATGAAAACATAATATGTAAAAACATGTTGAATGATCAATCTCAAATGATATTTATTCCCTGTCTGTAGGACTTTTATGGAGGATATAAACACATCCCTCCATTTTTTTTTTTTTTTGAACTTTTCGTTCGTATCTAAGATAGAATTTTGTAAATCATATACCTCAGAAATGATGACAAAAGTGTTGTGAAAATACAAAATGTGAATTTCAATAACTTCTTTTTGTATTTATTCATTGATAATAGTCACAGTATATTTCGTCAATCGATTCTAACTAGTTGTAAAGTTCTCGTCGGCTAAAGAACAGAATATGTATCCTAAATTCTTCTAGACCTGTCTGCAATGCTTAAACTAATGACTCAGGGTTTGAGTTATTAGGGTTAGATCATTCACAACTTTGCTTATTTAAGTTCTGCAGAAATTATTTTTGAGAAAAAAAAGCGTTTCCAGTATATTAGTCTTGTGCTTTTGCGTATGGTCTGGGAAGAGGCCAGATCGCTTCGCGATCTGATGTACGTAGCTTTACCCTACACTTTATGTAAGAGTCTATTTTCGCACCTTGGATACATAACCTCAAGTTCACAAATCAGTAATCTTACTAGTTGCTATTAGAGAAGCCCTACGTAGACAAAGAATTTTAGACCTCGCACAATTTTTAATAAACGTTTTGGTTCTTTATTTTTTTTTTTTGTAACTTTTTGATCCCTCATTTATTTAAAAAAACAATATTTTAGTATATCCATAATCTTCAGTCAAGTAGTGAGACTTAAAGAATACAACAACAACAATAATTATACCTAGTATATTCCAACGACATCAAAAGCTATCGCTAGGATCTGGGGAGGGTAAGAGGCAAGCAAACAATACCTCCATTCCAAGGGATAGAGAGTTTGCTTCTAGTAAAACCCCCAGCTCTATATGTACCTGCATAGATAGTACAATAATAGGAATATGTACTAGTGAATGGATTTTATTAAATATAAATCAAAAGCTTCCGATATTAAAATAGTCAATAGTGGATATGCACAAATAGTTGAAAGACAAAGACTAATACAAAAAAATGCAAGTCAACGTAAAGTGTAGAGACTATCCAATCCTCTAAGTATGCTATAAGGTGCACCTATATCATGTCTAGCTCTCCTTAACTTTAATCATCTGTCCCCATGAACTTCTATCATAGATCATGTTCTCAGATATGTGCAACTCTAGTAAGTCATTCCTAATCTGCTCATCCCACGTCAGTTTGGGTCTGCCTTTACTCTTCTTACCTTCTACAGTGAGGATTTCAATTGCTATGACAGACGCCGTTGTCTGTCTTCTCTTGACATGCCCAAGTCATCTCAGTCTTCCCTCTCTTATCTTATCTGCTATACTAGTCACCCATAACTTTTCTCTGTATGTCTCATTTCTTATCATGTCTAACCTTGTATGCCCACATATCCACCTCAGCATCCTCATTTCTGTTACTTTCATCTTCTGCGACTGTGTCCTCTTGATGACCGAACAGTCTGTTCCATATAACATTGTCAGACGCAGTGCAACCCTATAAAATTTGTCCTTTAATTAGTTGGAAAATTCTTATCACGCAGTATCCCTGAGGCCGCCCTCCACCAACACCAACCTGTCTGAACTCGGTCCTTTTTTGAAACAGGATGGTCCTTTTTTGAACACGTTTTCAAATATAAATCAGGCAATTATCAAGTTAAAGAAAGTTTTTTTTTCTAAATATCGGATCGAATTTACCAAATTTGCCTGATATCTGAAAAAGAAAAACATAAATCATATCATTCTTCAAAGATATTTCATACGCAGTCTCTTCGTTATTCTCATTTAAAAAAAAGTAAAACAAAATTTCAACCATACAAACGCATGTACCATTCAGACATTACCATATTATGTGGTTGTTAAGTCAACACATCGGAAAACGTAAACTTTTCTCCCGTCACTCTCTATGTCTAGCTATACAAATGATTCTACTCTCTATGTCTCCATCTTGCTATACAAATGATTCTAGGTACTTGAACTTACTTAACTTTGTGACCACTTGACCCTCGATGGTGAGTTGGTTATTTTCATCGTCGGTTGTGCCGCTGAAGTCGCAGTGCAGATACTCAGTCTTAGAACGACTAATCCTTAGGTCTTTTCTCTCTAAAACATCTCGTCACTCTTCTAGTCTCATATTCAATTTATGTCTACTTTCCGAGACTAATACAATATCGTCATCAAAAAACATACAGTAAATAACAATTTTACCCTTTCATTTATTTCTTTTCATTCCTAAAGACCCAAACCTCCCACCATCACCACCCCTTGCAGATCCACCACCGCCCCCTCCATCCAGCAGCGAACACCACCCAACCCACCTGCAGATATATCCTTATTTTCCTTTTTCTCTTTTTATGTCCAAATTCTTGCAAACTATCTACAAATGTTATCTTTAGTTCTCTCAGATCAGCTTAGTTATCACATAGGTGGAATTTGAAGCTCATAACGTCAGAAGGTATATATATCCGGCAGGGAGAACGACAGCGTGGTGATCTCCGTTGACCTTGCTTGTCCACCATGAATGCGCATTCATTTTACTAGTGCTTCAAGATCTATATGAAAAATGAAAAATGACGATGGATGAGATGACCAGAGTGAAAGGTTGTCCGGAGGTAAGTGGAGGTGATCGTGAGCAACTGCTGCTGGTGTTGATACATTGTCGGAACCATGGGTTCTGTTAAGAAGCACAACTGAAAGTCACATGCGCTTTAAATTGGAGGAAGTCGAGCAAGAAATTTACCGGAGGTTGGTAGCTGCCATTGATTCCATCAGCTGAGTTTGGTGCAGCTAGTCACAGAATCTCATAGTAATGCTCGCTAGTAACAAAACCTCATAGTAATAACAGAATCTCATAGTAAAGCTGTGATCTGTATGAACATCAAGGTTCGCGTTCTTTGCTGAACCTGCAAGACAGTGCGTCTTTCGGTAGGAGGTCGTACGTATCCACTTATCTAGTCTCTTATGACATGTACAATTTCTTGTGAAACCTTGAGCTACAGGAGTTCAACCCAACGACAACGTATAAATATCCCGTCATCATGATGTAGTATACATAGGCTCTATTTCCATAAGA
The DNA here is from genome assembly GCA_036186865.1 of Eustoma russellianum. NCBI lineage: Eukaryota > Viridiplantae > Streptophyta > Magnoliopsida > Gentianales > Gentianaceae > Eustoma > Eustoma russellianum. The sequence continues at coordinate 27,390,476 of AP025074.1, forward strand.
GGCTCACAGTCAATGCATAAGACAAACAAAATCGTTATGTCTTGTAGCGTAACGGTTACTTCACCTAGAAACAGATGAAATGTGTGGATGTTTTGTCTCGACCTCTCTACAAACGCAGTGATCAATCCATAATAAACCCTGATCCTAAGTTTGAAAATGCACCTAGGTGGGATGTCCAAGGCCTCCATATACATGTCTACTCTATGTAAACCATTCGGGGTCTTATAACTCTCATTGCCCGTAAGGAAGAGTGTCATATGCTCTTTATAAAGAGTCAACAAATCCTCAATCTCAGGACTCAACTCGGTGGGTAATGTACCATTGCTACCACCAATGCCACTAGCACGAGATACTATAAATACATCCATATTCGAAGTCACATAACATAATTACATATTAAAAGCATATCCATTTAACTTAAACATAATACGAATAATAATTACATAAGAATAATAATTTCGTAATAACATGATAATAATAACATAAATACAACAATAATATAATGGTAAAAATAGCATAAAAACAACAATAACATAATAGTAACAACAATAACACTATGACAATAACATACTAACAATAATAACAACTTAACATAAATAACATAAGAACATAATATATAACATAACAGTAACGTATTAATAATAATAATAACAATAAAAAACAAATATCAAATTTAAATCTAAAGAATATTAGAAATTCTCATTAGTTTGTCCGATCGTAGCTCATTATAAGTCATGTGTCTATCAAGTTGTCCTACTTTTCAATCTATTATTTCGAATAAATTGCAAAAATATTTTGACTTTTATAATGAATGAAATGGGGCATCATTCGCCATGCATTTTATAGGTGCGTCTAGACACCTAAGACGTTATTATAAATGACGTATTAAATATTTAAATTTTTTTATTCGTAACGCATATATGACTTGTTTTATTAAAACTTGATTTCTCTACAATAAAACAGCCTCCACCAATCGCTTCTCCCCTATTATTTCTCTCTCCTCTGTTCATCCCCTCTCTCTGTGTAGTCACTGCACATCATGACAGTGAATTTGTGCCCTAGATCCATGTATGCATTTTCCTCTGCCCAGATTTTGTTTCCCAGTTCTTGTTACATATAATCAGTTACACTCTCTGCACATCCATTTTAAGTTAGTATGTGCACATCCACATTGAGTGGTAGAATAGTTTTTCTTGCCAATTGTACTGATTTTTGTGGTTACTTTCGTATATACTTTGCATGTACTCAATAACGTGTAGCTTCTTTGGTGTTAGTTAGGGTGGGTTTCATTGTATTGTGAATTTATTGGGAAGGTTGTATATTGCCTTGTGGGTGGTGCCTGTTCTGAGCTACTAAAATTACTTTGTTGAGTTGGTTGTTGAGTTTTGGTTAGTGTTGTGGAGGTAAATTGATAGAATGAATTATTGTTTTGGTGAAAAGATATGATTTTTGGAGGTGGGTGGTTGTGGGTTTTTGCTACTCTGTTGTAGAATGGGGTGTAATTGCTGTAAGCCCTCTGTCATTGAGGACAGTAAGGAGAGTCCTAAGGAAAGGGCACCCAGTAAGGCATCTTCTGATTCGCGGGGTCCAAGGGCGGTCTCTTCCAGGACAGAGGAAGGGGCTCGAGTAAAAGATCCGGTTGACAGTAATGAAGGAAGGGTAATGTTGATGGATAAGGAGATTAAGGGTTCAGGCCGGTTACTCAATGAGAATATTGAGAGGAAAAGGGGGAAAGCTGAGTATGTTGTCTTGTCCAATTATCCTGTCATTGGTAGCGTTCCAAAAGCTGTTGAAGGGGAGCAGGTTTCAGCTGGGTGGCCAATCTGGCTTGCAGCAGTGGCGGGTGAAGCAATCAGAGGATGGGTACCCAGACGTGCTGATTCTTTTGAGAAGCTTGACAAAGTATGCTATTGCTCCTTTCTTGTCCTTATCCTGATAATTATATTGCATTATGCAAATGACTGATTGCGTAAGAATCCATGCTGTCACCATCACATGGTGTATTTGTCATAAAGACGGCTCAAATTTTTTACCTTTTGCTCTTAGAGTGACTGCTGGTTGGGTCATTGACAATAATATCACACCATGTAGACCTTGTTACCCTAAACCATTGACCTAAATCACAAAATGTAGATGCGGTAGCGGATGTGGGTGCGAGAATTCTTGAAAATCAGAGAAATTCTACTTTCTTTCACACTCTCATATGCTGTTTTCTTTTGGTGATAAACTATCTCATTAAGATATTTGTTTCATCAGTCAATGATATTGCCTGCAGTGCAAAGTGATGTAATTTATTCATACTGAATAAAATGATTGTTCCCTTTGTGAATGGACTCTGATCCATCAGATTAACCAGGAGAGAGGTAGTTTCAGTGATCTGATGTCAATGTAATGATCTTGAATCAGTTTTCATATCATAATTACTCTAAAGTTGCGGCTTTTGCCAACTAGTGAAACATGTACTAATAGCAATTGTAACAAAAGGAATATATGTTAATGTGGATGATATGCTGCTGGGTGTTTGTCACGGATACTGAGAACTCTATAAATTAGAAGAAATTTATTGTGCGGTACTAGAGGTGGTAGCTGCCTTTGTCTTGATTTCTCTGTTTGTTTATCTGGAACCTATTTGTTTCTGGAGTTGTCTTTTTCCCTTGATACATCGATATGCTTATTGTCCTTCAGTTATTCTGTTTCTGCTGTAGCTTAAAGTCAATATAGTGCACCATCTAAGATGTTATGCTTCTGAGAAGTAGAGTAATTTAGACAGCTCTAGCGCACCCTTTTTAACAGTTCCTGGACCTGGCAGCTGTGTTCACGTGTACATGGTAAGTGATGTGCAATGAGATTGGATCATAACCTCTTTCTCAATTCTACACTGAAGCAACAAAAACAAAAGCTGAAGCTTTCTGAGCTAATTACTTAAATAGAAACCTAATTTATCATCTAATCTCACTTTTGAACGTGTAATTAGTTGAATTCTTAGGTTTGAGCAGCATCATGATTGCTCTAGTTTTCTCAATTCCACCATAAGAGTACCATGCGGTGGACTTATCTCTACGTTGGCTCTAATTGCTTCTTGTATCTGTAGATTGGCCAGGGAACTTACAGCAATGTTTACCGTGCTCGAGATCTTGATCAAAACAAAATAGTAGCTTTGAAGAAAGTAAGGTTTGACAATTTGGAACCTGAGAGTGTCCGTTTCATGGCAAGGGAAATTCGTATACTGCGCAGGCTTGACCATCCCAATATTATCAAGTTGGAAGGTCTGGTTACATCCCGAATGTCTTGCAGCCTTTATCTTGTTTTTGAGTACATGGAACATGACCTTGCTGGTCTGGCATCAAACCCGGGTCTTAAGTTCACTGAAGCTCAGGTACCGATAGTCCACTCTAAATGATTAATAGGAATGTTACTGCAACAATGGTAATCAAAGAGTTTTCCTAGGTATTACAGTTTTAATCCTCCAAATTCAACCTGCATATGCTAATCTGGCTCAGACCTCTTCGTAGGTCTGCTTGCTTTACATGATAAATAAAATTGAGAGATTGGCGGTCACATGGGATTGAAATAGTTACACATATTTTGTTAGCCGAGATCTGCTGTTCATTACCCTGCACTGCCTCTCAATGTGGCATTATATTGCAGGTCAAGTGCTATATTCAACAACTTCTACGTGGACTTGATCATTGTCATAAACGTGGAGTTTTGCATCGTGATATTAAGGGTTCCAATCTTCTAATTGATAATAATGGAATCCTAAAGATAGCTGACTTTGGTCTTGCAAGCTTTTTCGATATCCATCAAATGCAGCCTTTAACAAGCCGTGTTGTGACCCTATGGTATCGACCACCAGAGCTTCTTCTTGGAGTAACTTATTATGGTGCAGCTGTGGATTTGTGGAGCACTGGTTGCATTCTTGCCGAACTTTATGCCGGGAAACCTATTATGCCCGGGAGAACAGAGGTAAGTTACTTGATATTTTCTTGCCGCCTTGGCAAAGAGTGAACCAAATGAGATACGTCTAGACTCCATAGGTCTAGGATATTCGATATTGCTCGAAGATATATGTGCACTAAGCTTGATTCTCTTTCTAGTTACTTGGCCTTTTGAATACGAAGGATTAACTTTTCTTTCTGGTGTTGTTTCGTTATCAATATGATGTTTTGACATCTGGCTTTATCTTCAATGTGTGTGAAGTTCTTCTTCTGCCATGTAAAGTCAGCAAAGATTTCACTCTTGTATTCCTGATATGCACATTTTTACCATGGGATTACCTGTCATTTATGCTGAAGATAAGTTTTAGTTAGCAGACATTGGTTTGTGAACATTATCTATTTCAGTGGCAAACCTGGTTACATTAGTTAATTGGCTATGCTGGCATTGTCACAGAATCAGTTCCTATTGGAGTGAATTTATCAAAACGAAATTTAAGAATTTCTTTTTTCTATTTATCGTACATGTTCTTCGTTTCTCTTTTTCAAAAAAGTAGTGCTCTTAATTTGACATCTTAACGGTACATTTGCATGAATTTGTCATCTAGGTTGAGCAGTTACATAAAATTTTCAAGCTTTGTGGGTCACCAGCAGAGGAGTATTGGAGAAAGTCCAAGTTGCCTCATGCAACAATTTTTAAGCCCCAGCAACCATACAGACGTGTTGTTAGAGAAACATTTAAAGACTTTCCTGTACCAGCATTAATTCTGTTGGATAACCTCTTATCTATTGATCCTTCTGATCGAGGATCCGCAGCTTCTGCTCTCCAGAGTGAGGTATAATGTGCATCAATTTGCAAATTTATTGGGAGTAATTGAATACCCCTCTCCCCAGCCCCAAAAATAAAAATGAAAATAAAAAAAATTATAGGACAAGTGATGCAAGCTGACACGGGTAGGATCCACTCTTCCACCTCTAACAACCTTTCCACAAGGGGTTAGGCACAAAGAAGTAAACTTCTCCTTGCTTCCGTTGTGTCAAAATCGCCGGCTTAAGCAATACCTCAGATTCAAGCGTGCGTTTGTAGGCAAACCTTCAATAGGCCCTCCTAGACGGTCACTTCAACCCTTGGCAATCACCCTCAATTTGCTCAAGATTGAGAGATATTAGCCTTGATTTTTAGTGCAAAATCAAGAAAACAAGGTTTCACCCTTTTGGGAGAGAAAACCAAAACTCAAATTTGATTGATAAAAATATGTCGTTCTTTTTTGTTATGTGGCCAGCGGCCATGTCTAAATAAGAGGCTGAATTTTAGCCCAAAAACAATCAAAAAGAAAGATAAACTCTATCCTAAAAATTCTATCAAACGTTTAAACTGAGATAAACTATAATGTCTCTAAAACTGTCTAAAAAGTGACGTTCTTTTTTTGCCATTTGTTGTCCAGCCGATTCTTTCCCTTAATTTGATGACTTTGGGGATCAATTTTGATGTTTGGATAAGCTTGGAGATATCTTCAAAAGGGGGTTGAAACTTTATCTTGAATTATCTTGCAGTTGACTTCCAAAATTCCTTTGACTTATCTTTCAAAAATTCCTCCATCTTTATCTTCCTTTGGCCGTATCATTTATCTTCCTTTGGCCGTATCAATCCCTCCTTCCTGAAAAAAGATTCGTCCCGAATCTTAGCGCGTATCACACGAAGGATAACAAAATAATAAACATAAAGAAATATAACAAAATAATAAACATAATGAAAAAATAGAAAAATAAGAAATAGGAAATATAAAACACACAATTATGCAAGACTAACTAAAAATGATGGGTATCAAGAAAATGAATCCAACGCACGTTTGGCTCGTCTTGCACATGCCTACATAAGAAGTTCGCTATGTCAATCTCAAGCTCTCTAGCTTGACTTCTTGTCATAGGCCCAGAGTCTAAATGATGGAATCCACGATTCGCATCAATCCCCCCTTCCTCAGAAGGATTTGTCCTCGAATCAAAGGACTCATCAGTGTAGGGAGTCAGATCTGCAACGTTGAATGTTGCGGAAACAGAGTCATATCTTGGAGGAAGATCCAAGACATAAGCATTTGGTCCTACGCGATGAAGTACTTTGAAGGGGCCATCTCCCCTAGGTAACAACTTGTTTCTCCGCTCCTTAGGAAACCTCTCTTTGCGAAGGTGCAACCAAACTAAGTCTCCTGGCTTAAAAGAAATGTCTTTGCGATGCTTGTTACTTCGACGTGCGTAAGCCTTATTTTTTTCTTCAAGTTGAAGTTTAATCTTTTCATGCAATTTTCGAATTGTTTCAGCTTTATGTTTTCCATCTAAACTTGATTGCTCGTGCACGGGAATGGGAATCAAATCGATAGGAAACAACGGGTTAAAACCATACACAACCTCGAAAGGACTATGTAATGTACCATGATGAACGCTCCTATTGTATGCAAACTCAATGTATGGTAAACAACCCTCCCAACTTTTGATATGCTTTTGAAGAATGGCACGCAATAACTGTGAAAGAGTACGATTGACTACCTCGGTTTGTCCATCTGTTTGGGGGTGAGCAGTGGTGGAAAACAACAAGTTAGTTCCAAGCTTAGCCCACAAAACTCGCCAGAAATGACTCAAAAACTTTGTATCTCTATCACTAACAATGGTCTTAGGCATGCCATGTAATCTCACAATCTCACGAAAGAACAAATCAGCAACATGATTAGCATCGTCGACTTTCTTACATGCAATGAAATGTGCCATCTTGGAAAAACGATCAACCACAACAAAGATACTATCCCTACCATTCTTAGACCTAGGTAGGCCTAAAACGAAGTCCATAGATAAGTCAATCCAAGGAGAATCGGGTACGGGTAGTGGGGAATAAAGGCCATGTGGTTGTGACTTAGATTTGGCTTGCTTGCACGTAATGCAGTGTACGCACATCTTCTCAACATCTGCACGCATGTGAGGCCAATAAAAATGCTCTTTAAGGGTTTCCAATGTTTTGAACACTCCAAAGTGTCCCATCATTCCTCCTCCATGTGCTTCTCTCACTAGCATCTCTCTCATGGAAGTCCGGGGTACACACAATTTTTGCTCCTTAAAGAGGTATCCGTCATGCATGTAGAACTTTCCAAATGGAGCCTCTTGACAAGCATCAAAGATGGTGCCAAAGTCATAATCATCAGCGTACAACTCCTTCAGTGATTCAAATCCTAGAAAACGTGAGGATAAGGTAGTCACTAGGGCATATCTCCTAGAGAGGGCATCAGCGACTATGTTATCCTTGCCTTGCTTGTACTTAATCACATATGGGAATTGTTCGATGAACTCTACCCACTTGGCATGTCTCTTATTCAATTTTCCTTGCCCCTTAAGGTATTTGAGACTCTCATGGTCGGTGTGAATCACAAATTCCTTAGGCTGAAGGTAATGTTGCCAAGTTTGGAGGGATCTAACTAAGGCATACAGCTCTTTGTCGTAAGTTGAATAATTCAATGCTGCTCCCTTTAATTTCTCACTAAAGTAGGCTACGGGTTGTTTTCCTTGCATCAAAACAGCTCCAATACCCACGCCACTAGCATCACACTCTATCTCAAAGGTTTCATCGAAGTTGGGTAACCTAAGAATGGGTGCAGTGGTTAGCCTACGTTTCAGCTCGTCAAATGCCTGTTGTTGTGGCTCCTTCCACTGAAAAGGCATATCTTTCTTAACAATCTCATTCAGGGGTGCGGCTATGGAAGAAAAGTCCTTAACAAACCTCCGATAGAAGCTTGCTAAGCCATGAAAACTGCGCACCTCTCCAACAGTCTTAGGTGTAGGCCATTCCACAATCGACCTCACCTTCTCCTCATCCATCTCTATCCCATCAGCAGTGACTACGAAACCTAAGAATACAACTCTCTCTAAGCAAAAGGAACATTTCTTAAGATTGGCATAGAGTTGCTCGGCTTTCAGTTTCTCAAAAACGGCTCGTAGGTGCTCTAGATGGTCGTCGAAGGTCTTGGAATAGATCAAGATGTCATCAAAGTAGACTACGACAAATTTTCCAATGAAAGCTCTCAAGACTTCATTCATTAACCGCATAAAGGTGCTAGGGGCGTTCGTGAGCCCAAAAGGCATCACTAACCACTCATAGAGCCCAAATTTGGTCTTGAATGCCGTTTCCACTCGTCCCCTTCTTTTATTCTCACTTGGAAGTAGCCTTGCTTGAGATCGATTTTAGTGAAGAGCTTAGATCCGTATAGCATATCTAACATGTCATCCAACCTAGGTATGGGATATTTATACTTCACTGTGATCTTATTTATCGCTCTACAATCAACACACATTCTCCAAGTGCCATCTTTCTTAGGGACTAAGATAACGGGTACCGCGCAAGGGCTCAGGCTCTCTCTCACTAATCCACTAGATAGAAGCTCCTCAACTTGTCTTTGAATTTCTTTAGTCTCTTCAGGGTTGGCTCTATAGGCTGGTCGATTAGGAAGGACAGCTCCTGGTACAAAGTCAATTTGATGCTCTATTCCTCTCAAGGGTGGTAATCCTTTGGGTGGCTCAGTGGGGAATAAGACATCAAATTCTTCAAGAAGGGATAGTACAGAAGTGGGTAAAGATGGTGGAAACTCTTCACTAGAGATGAGACACTCCTTATACACTAAAATGAGGACAGTTTTGTTGGTGTTAAGGGCGTGACTTACCTCTCTTTGTTTGGCAAAGTACCCACACTTCTTCTTGTTCTCACTAGCACTCAGGGGTATTACCTCTTTTTCTTTTCCCTCTTGCCGTTTTGCCTCGCTTTTCATGCTCTCCAAAAACTTACGCTCAGCTTCCTTTTCTTTCGGGTCAGCTCTAGACTTGCTCAATCGTTTTTGATCATCATGGACTTTGTGTGGGGGGAGTGCGTGCAATTTGTACGACTTACCATTCAATTTGAAAGAATATGTGTTCAGATAACCATCGTATGTAACATGTCTATCAAACTGCCATGGCCTACCAAGTAGGATATGACTAGCATGCATCGGTGCAACATCACACAGAATATCATCTTTATAAGTACCAATGCTCAAAGAAAGCAAAACCTGCTTGCTAACACTAACTTCACCACAATCATTCAACCATGCAAGTCTATAGGGGTGTGGGTGATTAGTCATGGGCAAGTTTAACTTTCGAACTAACTCAATGCTAGCCACATTTGCGCATGAACCAGAATCAATGATCATGGTACACACTTTACCGTTTACCATGCAATGAATATGAAAAATGTTCTCCCTATGTTGTTCATGCTCGTCTACTTTTTGAAATGCACTCAATGATCTCCTAACAACAAGAAACTCATGATTTTCAAACTCAGTGTCATCTCCTAGTTCTTCTTCAATTTCAAGATCATTGTCGTTTTCATGCTCAGATTCATGTTCAGATTCAGTCACATACTCGCTAGTCTCCTCAATTAATAAGACACGCTTAGCATTAGGACACTCACGACCTATGTGACCACGACCATGACACTTAAAGCATTTAATGTCACGAAAACCAGAAGATGGTCTAGAAGAACTCCTTGTGGAGGCGTTTTGTTTGCCTCGATCGTTTTGCTTTGGCGTGGACTGCACGCGATTCTCCTGGTTCGTGGGCCCCTGTTGCCCACGGTTCTGTCCCTGATTTGTCGGGCCTCCGCTGTTCCTGAAAGACCTGCTTTGAAACTTGGACGAGGAAGATTGGTTAGTACGATAAACTGAATTGAAATTGGAAGAATTACGTACCTTAAGCTGGTGCTCGATTTTCTCCGCCATGTGCACCATGGATGTCAAGTCAAGATAGGGCTGAAGCTCAAGTTTGTATGCAATCTCCCTATTTAATCCATGCAGAAAACGTGCCTTGGTGGCTTCCTCGGGTTCCTGTAAATTTGATCTTTCCAACAAAACTTCTAGCTCTTTAAAATAATCATCAACGCTCTTGTTTCCTTGCCGTAAGTTTTGTAAATTACCGAATATAGTACTCTCAAAATCATTTGGAACAAATCTTTGTCGCATCTCAATTTTCATTTCTTCCCAAGTAAGGACTTGGGGTTGCCGCGTTTTAGTTCGATTTTTGCATAAATTAGTCCACCAGTTTAATGCATATCCGGAAAATTCAATTGACGCGTACCTCACCTTTTGCAACTCCGTGTAATTTGTACATGAAAAAATTAAGTCCACTTTTGTTTCCCACTCTAAATACTCGTCGGCATTACTTTTACCATAAAATGTCGGAATTTGAATTTTAGTTTTTAAGTAATCGTCGTCTTGGGGGTAGAGGGGGTTATAACGCCTTTGATAACCACGGGGTGGATTATCATCGACATCATATTCATCCTGATCTAGTGGATCATAATCATCATACCTGCGCTGCGTGTGTCTCCTCGGAGGTGGCTGAGGTACTGATCTACGCGCCTCGATGGTGGGTGGACGGTGACTTTCTGCTTCTGGCTCCTCCTGTGTAATTCTTCTCGCTTGACGCGTAGGGGGTGCCCTACTCGTACCTTGGCCTTCGCTTCTGTTCTGCCTCTCGCGGAGCTCGTCTATCTCGGCCCGGTGCACCGCCTGATTGTTCAACACTGTGTGTAACATCTGCGTGATCTGCTCCAGTGTAGCCTGCGGTTCCTCTGCCTCCTTTGTTCTGCTTGCGGAACGCTGACTTGACGCTTCCATCCTAAACCTGAAAAGATCAGAAACAACAAAGAACACAAGATACCAAGAACAGATAGTCCGAACGGGTAAATAGAAATAGATATTTGTGCACTCTTCTAACTTTCTTTTCTCTCTCTTACCACCTTGTTTCTTGATCAATCTGAGGCTAATAAATGTCAAAGAGAGCAATAAAGATAGGTGAATGCCAAGTCTCTTACAATATACCTGATACCGCAATTCAGTGCACAGTTTAAACCCGAACTTGTCCAAATCGAATCCAACCCACAATGAATCAAAACCAGCTGTGTTGACTGAAATTTGGAGGTCCAAATGACGTCAAAACAGTCCAAAATCAGCGGCTGGACTGTGATGAAAACAGCCCTCAAATCGCGATGACAACGCCCAAAATTGATCCAATTTCCTCTCAACTTGTTGCTATACTAATGCAGCAAATTCCAGCATCTAAAAACGCCTCAAAACAGTAGAAAAACAGCTCCAAAACAGTAGAAATCAGCAGCAAAAATCAGCAGTTAAACTGGATGTCAAAACTCGCAACTTGCACCTTTTTCTCCAATGTATCACCCAAATTTCAGCAACTAATAAGCAAAGGTATCAAGCCAAGAAGAAGACAATTTAACACACTTAACCTTCTAAGAATCAAAGAAAAAGGAAACCAAAAATTATGTCGAAGGCTGAGCCAAAGAAAACTAAGGGTTGCCCTGGGCAATCTTTAGTTAACCTTAGCCTTGTGCAAATTAATTACAAATTGTTGATTTGATTACAATCATCAAGTATCCAAGTGTAAAGACAATAAATGGTGTAGTGATTTGTGGCTTCAAAGGGGACGGCTTTTTGGTATTTGATGGAACTTGATATTCAATGAATTCATCAACAATCTTGGTACTCTTTTTTTAAGCAAATTGTTTCCTCTTTTTTTTTTTTGTTTTTTTTTTGGCTATTTCGGCCGACCTTCTTTTTTTTTTTTTTTTTTTTGAATTTTGCTAAAAGAAAGCAATTGAAAATACGTCTCACAATTTACAGCCCTTGATTTAGGCTTTTTTTTTTTTTTTTTTATTTGGACCGCATGAAAGAATCAGCAAAATTCAAGTGTAGGCAAGAAAATCCAATGATTGCTAACGTTGATGCAAAGTAGCAAAAAAACAAAATTTTTTTTTTTTTTGTATCGCCAAGATTAGGCTTTTACTTGGGCTTGGTGTGGTTTGGAAAATGGTATCTTTTGTACTCAAGGGGTAGCTGTGTATATGGTGAAGGAAGACCAACCTTGGATACAAGAAAATTGCAACACAAACCAAGCAACAATGCAATCAAGTCACACAAGTCTAAAGTCACCTAAAAGCTTCGTTAGCAACAAGATTTACGTGTGACACTAGGTAGCTATTTAACAATGGACTTAATTTATATGATATAGCTGAATATAAATCCCAATACAATGAATCCTATTGTTAAGTGTGTATAAAGATTTGATCTTTGATGGTACAAAACAAAGAAACAACGCAAAGATGTCAACTTTTTTTTTTTTTTGTATAAGATGAATAT